>LOJH01001924.1:0-37759 GCA_001685095.1 Ellobius talpinus
TTTTTTCTTATATTGATACCATTTTAATTTCTACTTTTTTGTGAGGTGCTTGATACTTTCCACTTTTCTTTTTCTTTTCTTCAGTTTGGTTTTTTGAGACAGGTTTCCTGTATCCCTGGCTGCCCTGGAACTCATTCTGAAAACAGGCTGACCCTGAACCTGGAGATCTGCCTGCTTCTGCCTCCTGAGTGCTGGGATTAAAAGCATGCACCGCCACCACCTGGCCCATTCTCTGTCCTAATAGAAATTAATTTCTTTTTCTCTTTTACTCAAGAACACTTTATTATGGTTTGAATGTGAAGTGTCCTCCAAGGACTCTCACATTTGAACGCCTAGTCCCTAGGTGTTGCACTGTTTTGGCAGGTTGTTGGACCTGTGGGGCTATGGCCTAGGATGCGGGTCACTGGGGAGAGACTTAAAGAGGACTTCCATGTCTGCTTCCTGCCTGATGCCTCCCACTCCTGGCAATACAGGATGAGCCATCCTTCCCTGCCGTGGTGGACTCTGAATCCACAGTCAAAATAAATCCCTCCTCCTTTAAGTCGCTTTTGTTATGCAATTTGTCCAAGTGGCAAAGTATTTAATATGATTACATATTAAGGAAGGTGTGTGTGGGTGTGTGGTATGTGTATACTTGTGTGTTAAATGTATGTGTACATGTGTATGTGTGATGGTATATGTCCATGTGTATATGGTATTTATACATGTGTTTTTGTGTATGACATTATACATATGTGTGTATGTGGTATATACACATGTGTGTATATAGTATATATACATGTGTTTGTGTGTGTGGCTGAATATTATGTGTGTGTTGTATATGTACGTGTGTGTATGTGTGATTATATTCAGGTGGAGGCCAGAATTTTTATTATCTTCTATTACGCTCCACCTTATTTTTCAAGAAAAGATCTCTCACTAAACCTGCAGCTCATTGATTAATAAGACCAGCTGATAATGCTTTGCTGTCTTGTTTAATGAACTGTGTGTGTGCATGCTTGCATGCATGTGTGTGTGTACATGTGGCAAATGCACATTTGTATATGTGAGTGTGTGCACTGAGCACAGGTGCTCACAGAGGCCAGAGGTGGCAGGTCCTCCTAGAGCTTTACTTACAGATGGTTGTAAGCTGCCTGATGTAGTTGCTAGGAACCGAACTCAGGTCCCCCGCAAGAATAGTACATGCTCTTAACTACTGAACCATCTCTCCAAACCTTGTTCTATTTCTAATACTATTCTTTTCCAAAAGAATCTCAAGCCCAGCTTCCACACATCCTCCAGAGCAACCCTACACATACCAGCACATGGCACAAAGTCCTCATCATGCCAACAGCACTAGCCTAGCTCCAAGCAGCAACAGCATTGCAATAATAGTTCGTCTTGATTGCCAGCTGGGAGTCACCTAGGAGACACACTCCTGGGTATGTCTAGGAGGGTATTTCCTGAAAGAGAGGAAACCTACCCAGCCTGTGGGTATCACCATCCCAGGGGCTGGAGTCTCAGGCTGAATTAAAAGAAGAAAGTGAGCTGAGTTCTGGTGTTCATTTCTACATCCTGACTGTAGAGACAAGGGTTCCTTTTGCCTCCCATTCCCACCACTGCACCGCCCCTGCCTTGAGGGACTGTACCCTCAAACTCTGAGCCTACTTAAGTTCATCCTTCTTTAGGTTGCTTTTGCCAGGTGCTTTGTCCCGGCAATGAGGAAAAAAACTAATATACTGCGTCTGTGATTTTCTTTCTTTTTTTTCTAAAAGTGTCCCCCACATATTTTGCAGTGGGAGGTGTATGACAGATTTGCACTCAGAGCTCCCTCTTATCCAGAGCACAGGTAAGAAGAGCTAGATGCAGAGCTGAAATCATCCTGTGAGAGTTTTCCCACTTAACCTTCCGGTGTCAACCATTGTAGAAGCCTGGTTCACAGATGGTCGGCCACTGGCTGTATTATGCAATGGTGGCAATTGCTCTTGCCACTGTCAGAACACACTGAACGGTCACTACAAGGGGAGCATTTGGCAAAGTCCTTTTCCCGCATTTAGCCCCTTAACCCTCGCTGCCATCCTATGGGCTCTGTCCCTGTGCTAAATGTGGTGACAGCTGGTAAAGATGGGATCTGAACGCTGGCTTCTCGAACTCCCAAACACGTATTCTTAACTTTTTTTGCCGGGCAAGAGCAGCGTCCCTCCATCTGTATTCTGTGCTTCATTCCCAGCTTCAAGGAAAGGACCACAGATGGCTGAGGAGCCTGCCTGGGCCACCTGACTTTGCAGCCACCAAGAGTGAAAAAGCGGCACCATTTGGTATCAACCAGCAAACACAACAGCTGCCTGATGCTGCAGGGCAAACAGACTCCCGGCGAAATCCTCAGAATTAGCCATGGCTTCATCTCTCGTGAGCTCTGCACTGCTTCTTAGACAACACGCCGATCATCTTACTCGGAGACAACTTAAGTTATAGACACGCGTGTGCTCATAAAGCAAAGGAGGCACGTGGAAGGGAAGGGTAAGAAGGCTGTCTTCCAGTATTTCTTCCTGCCCACCTCGCCTTTCTATACCAGGTATATTCAAGCGCTGGGGCAAGCTCACACTTCCTCACAGGAGAGCAGTGTGGCATCCCGCCACCCTAGCCTCCTGCCTCTAGCCTCTCTCCTCAGTCTTCCCACTAGAATCTGGGTTCTCTGATTAGCATATGCATGGGGTTTAGCACACTTTTGTCCCCATTGTTTTCCCTAACAGGCTGAAAACCACTGGACAGAAGGATCGACAGTCTCATTGAATCCAGTGCACACTGAAATCAAAATCATGAAATCAAACCCGCTCGGTCTTTTTACAGACACCAAACCATTAGAAAAAGCATCGGACCACCTCAGACTTCCACACTGCAAGGCTGAGTTTGACAGCATCTACTTTGGTTCCAAACTGACTCCTCCGGCTCTACCTTGAACCCCATCCTCCCCTTCACACACCTTCTCTCCACCTCCCTGGGTGTTCCCTGGCTTTGGGGACCTGAAGTGAGCCAAGCAAATCTCAATTAGCTAATGAGGTGCCCAAGACCAGCACCAAGACTGTCTCGAAGGACCTAGCAGGTCGTTAACTGCCATCATCCCTGTAAATTTACGACCTCCCCTAGCACATGGAGTGTGGGATGCTGTGAAGCTCTGCCAATGCTCTGGCTGACAGGGACACAGAGATGTGCTGGCAAGACAAGAATAGAGTCAAATAAAAATATGCTTCAACCTATAGGTTCTGTTTACCTATGCCTTTCCTTAGAATATAACATTAAGGTAAAAGGTCATATCCCCCATTGAAGTATAATTTATATTTACCTTTTATTAAATAATTACAGCATGGCATGAAGTTAAATATTACAGAAGCTAATCAAGGGGGGATTCAATAGAGAAGACTCCGACATGAGAATTCCGCCTTTGCTATACATAGAATGTCTTAATCCTCCACTGGGAATCCTTCGGGTTTGCTTAAGGAGTTTAATAACACACAATTCAACTGCCACAGAGTCTAAATCCCATTTGGATCAGCCATGAAAAACTTTCATCAATACCTTGAGATTTCATAACACATCTCCTGAGAGCCTGGATCTTCCGTGTCATTTCTCATTTTGACTGAGAGTATAATATATGAGTTTCCTTACACATCTTGGGCCCAACAAAGAGATACAAACTTTAAGAAATGTGTGCAAAGGTTTCTTTTTAAGTAAATAGTATCTAACTAAAAATATCTATGTGGGAACCACTCATAAACAAACAGGAAGCTGGCTAGTGCTCAAGACTAATTCTCCCAAAGGA
Source organism: Ellobius talpinus (assembly GCA_001685095.1). Classification (NCBI taxonomy): domain Eukaryota; kingdom Metazoa; phylum Chordata; class Mammalia; order Rodentia; family Cricetidae; genus Ellobius; species Ellobius talpinus. The sequence continues at coordinate 3,800 of LOJH01001924.1, forward strand.
CTGATGATATACATATATTCTATATGATTTTTATATTTTCATATCTTCAGAAAAGGGATAAGAATCAGATCAGACTTTTCCCCAGCTTTTGTTCCACTTCTGCTTCCCCCAAATCCAACAGCACTGATGAACATGGACAAAGAATTGTTTCTTGGTTTTCTGGAAAGAACTCCTCAACAGAACGTTGACATTACAATAAGTCATTCCTGGGGCTAGAGAGATGGCTCAGTGGTTAAAAATACTTCCTGTTCTTCCAGAGGACCAGAGTTTGGTTCCCAGCACCCACACCAGGCAGTTCACAACCACCTGTAATTCTAGCTCCAGGGGATCTCACATCCTCCCCTGACCTCAGTGGGTACCCACATATTCTCATGGGGACACCAATATACACACAACTAAAAATAAAATTAAGTCTTTTAAAAAGAGAAATCACTTGTGCCTTGACCACTAAGAGTGTAAAACCCAAGAAGGCACAACGAAAGTTATTTGTGGAGTTGCAGGAATCGAGGAGAGAAAAGGGTGGTAGATGAGGGAGGGATCTGAGTGGCCAGTCTGTCTGTGACTCAGGGTTGCTGGTGAATCACAGCCCTAGCCTGGCTTTCACTCACCAGGAAGTCTGGCCACAGATCCGAGAATCATACACAGCCTATGAGTGTGGAGAGGCAATGGAAGGCAGGAGTTCTGTACTGTGTGCCCGCATCTACATCTGCAGAGAATGCTCTTGCCTTGGATAAGATGCTCATGGTACATGGAGGTGGGCAGCCCCCAGAATCAGAGGACCTCACAGCCCCAGTTCCAAATCCCAACTCCCTCTAAGAATAAAGAAAACACTTGAAAAAAATCTTGCTCTTTGTTCCAAAAACACAAAGCCAAAAAAAACTATACTATATGTGACCTGGCTGTGAGACAAACACTGGATATGAAGATGTCAACTTTAGATGCACGGAAAGGAAGGACTCATTAAGCATCTCTGACCTTTGCCTTGGTCCCGGAGAGTGACTCTCTTAGCAGAGCAGGAAGAGAGGTGGACAGCCCAGCTTTGGGGGGACTTCAAACATCTTGAGGAAAGTGTCTAGCCTCATGCCACCTTAGGACTTCTCCTTTTTCCCTTCCTTCACAGTGTCCATCCCTTCAATGTCCCTTAACCCTACCTGTTGATCCCAGCGAAGTCTGCCTTCCATCAAGTGGGTTCTCCCTGTTCCTGACCTCTTGACAAATGTTAATCTGTCAAATGTCTGAATATGTTCAACAGTCAAAGTTATACAGGTTGAATATTCTTTATCTGAAATGCCTGGAGCTGAAAGCATCTCAGATTTTGAATTTTTATTTTGAAATTTTTGCATATTTATCATTAGATAGCTCGAGATGAGACTACATATGTCATAAACTTATTTGCATTTCATACATATTATAACATGTAGTGCAAAAGTAAGGTTTTAGCCAGCGTTTTTATCACACCTGCATTTTGGCTGGGATTCATAGCGGGATGTCAGGTGTGGGACTTTCCGCTTACAGCATCATGTCCATGCCCAAAACATTTCGGGTTTTTGGAACACTTCCAATTTCAAATTTTCAGATTATGGATACTCAAACTGCGTTAATCCAGAACGCTAATGCTCCTGAGATAGCTTTTCCATGTCTAACTCTACCACGGAAGAGATAGGTTTTTCCAAATCTAACTCTATCACGGAATCTGCTTTAGATATCAGCAGTGACCAGTGACACCATCTTCACTAGGAGAAAGCTTTGCTTAGCTAGGAGAGACTTTGGGAGATTTCTCTGCAGACACATGGGTGGACTTGCTGCCCTTACAGGCCCCTTGCAGCTTATGACTCTAAGGATCTCATTTATTTGAGTTAGTGACATGCTCTGAGAAATAAGATTGAGGACCCCCTCAGTCATGAGCTGTTGGGTTGTGCTGCCCTTAAACTTGAAAACACATGGAAATCTCCTCTCACGGCCATTTGAGTCAATGTAGCAAACACAGAGCAACAGGGATTTAAAAAAGAAAAAAGAATAAAAGGAATAAAGAGAAAACCAGAGTGAATTACTCAGAGGTGGCACCTGCCTTTGTGGACACAGGAGCAAGAACACGGGGAACTAAAAATGCACGAGAGAAAGATTAGACGGAAGCCTTTGATATTTAATTTCAAATGAAATATTAATTTAATATTTAATTACGCTTTGGTTTTGAGAGAAAGCGCAGTTGCAAGACAGATTGTTTGAAGAAGGGAGTAATATACACGGTTAAGGACACCACTGTAAAAATTAAAGATAAATTTTAAGCATAAACCTAAATGCCACCAGGCAGCAGTTACGAGCGTGTGAGCTCTGCAGCACGCACTTGGAATATTATAGCGGAGAGCACCAGTCCATTAAGGAGCTGGGCGGTCTCTCGTGAAGGAACAGCTTCCTGGGTCTGGCAGGGGGCACATTACTCCTCAGACTATGCTGAAGAAGCAACTGCCTTTCACAAGGGCTAGGGATATGGGCAACTCTGTAAATGCACAGGCCACCAAGAGGGCTGTTGATCCAACTGGTTTCCAGTTTGAGCAAGGATTAATTGTACTCAGGCCGGCTTTTGATGTCTGAACTGGATGTTTTAAACTGAAAATCAGATTCATTTCTTTGATGGGATTTTTCCCCCATGATGAAGTTATGAAGAGGAAAATGAAAGATAAAATGGATGCGCTATTAACATCGGAGATCAAGCTTTGGCATCTGTCTGGTGCATTTTTATGGAGGGGGCACCCCACACCTCCACAGAGCCTTTTGGAGCAGGCTGGCTGGGATATGATTTGAGGGGGTACGGTTACCCATTTCTCCTCCCAGCTGCCACCTCTTCCTGCTGATGGGAGCTTGCTCACAAATAATGAACGGCTGTATTTAATCAACACATGGGGCTTCTGCTAAAGCAAAAGATAAGACGTCCTGGGGGACAGAGGGTTAACGAACATGAACTCCTTGACTTTCCACGATGTCCTCAGTCTCACTGTCACTCTGAGCTTTAATTGCACACCTTGCGAAGCATTCGTACACAGCCTGACCAGCTGGGACCTTTGGTCTCTTCTGCTTCTCCGTCCACCTGCGCCCCCCCCGCCTGCTTGCCACTGACCCCTACCTGCCAAGGCCAGGCTCTCAGGCCATCCCTTTCCCTGTCTCCCGGACAGCAGTGATCTTGCATAATCCGGAGAGATTAAAAACACAAGGGGGCAAGTTTTTCAGAAAGGATTCACATCTTACAGACAAGAAGACTAACAAAAGGCCATTGCTGATCAAACAGCAAGGAGGGAAGAAGTCATCCGGACCAGGCACAGTCACAGAGGATCCTCCCACAAGATGCCTGCCATAATGGCTGTGTTTTTAATAGCTCCATGCATAATTACCCTTGTGGACGTAAATGACTTCATCCTCCCTTTAAAGTAGGCAGATCTCACTTGAGTGTGCACATGGTTCTGTGCGTGAAAGTACACATGTGTGGACATGTGCATGAGACCAGAGGTTGACCTCAGTGTCTTCCTCAACTCTTATTTATTTATTTATTTATTTATTCGTTCATTCATTGGAACTGATTCAACTAGAGTGGATGCCCACTAAGTTCCAGAGATCCTCCTGCCTCAGCTCTTCAGCACTGGGATTACAGGTACCCACCATCATGCTGGCTTTCTCCCGCGGGTGCTGGAGGTCCAGCTCAGTTTCTCAGGCTTTCCTGGCAAGCACTTCAATGACTGAGGCATCCCCTAGACCCCCTCACTTTTCCTTAGGTTAGAAAAATGGTGCAAAGAACAGCTGCAAGACTTTGCAAAGTTAGGATAAGGGTTGCAGGGTGTCAGCAGGTAAAGGCCTTGTGGGGAGAGCCTAGCAATCTGAGCTTAATCCCTGGAACCTGTGTAAAATTTAAAGGCGAGAGCTAACTCCACATCATTATCCTTTTACCTCCGTATGTGCACCATGACATGCAAGCATCTGCATACCACACACACACATACATAAACATACACATGTTACACACATCATATATACACATACCACACAGCATACACACCACACATACACAATACACACACCACACACACACATACACACACATGTCATACACAACACACTCACTACATATACACACAGCACATACACAACAACACAATACATATGCACACAGCATCACATACACACAATACACACATGCACATAACACACATGCACACGACACACACACACACACACACAATAATAATAAATACTGTTTTTAAATATGAATGAAGATCCCTGCCTCTTCTCTTGGTCACTCTGCTTACCCAACAGCAAGCCTCCAGGCTTCCTTCTGCCCCAGATCCAGGTTGCATCGTACCGGAAGATAGAACATAGTGATTAAGGACTAAGCTCTGAAATTGGACAGCTTAGATGGACTCTACTTGGCAACCATGGGCAGGTGACTTAATTTGTCTGTGCAAAGGGTTTCTCACCTATGAAGCTGAGGCACTAATAAAACTGTCATCACGGGGAAAGGTGGTAGTTATTAGAGACTACAAGAAGAGTCCGGCCCTGTGAGCTAATGGATGACAGATGTAATTACTAAATTATAATCACTGGTTTTTTTTCCTTCCTAGTTCTATCTTGTGATAGAATTTATCAGAGACTTAACTTGCAATCAGTTGTACATCCTGGGGCTAGGGGAATGACTCAGTGGGGTCATCAAGTGCTGCACAAGAATGAGGGTCCCAGCACCCATATAGAAAGGCAGGCATGGTGGTGTAAACTAGTAGCCCTAGCACTGGGAGAAAGGTAGGAATAGGTGGATCGGTAAGAGAACCTGTCTAGAAAAAAAGTTAGAGAAGGGATTGAGGAGGGCATCCCAACATCAACCAATGGCCTACACATACCTCATGGACAAGCACACCCATGCACAGATGCATCTCTCTCTCTCTCTCTCTCTCATGGGCAAGCACACACATGCACACATGCACAATGCACACACACATAATGCACATACATAACACACTCTCTTTCCCTCTCTCATGGGCAAGCACATCCACACACATAACACACACCTCATATGCAAGCACATCTATGCACATATGCAAAACACACATACACACACACACACACACACAGCATGTTGCCTGGATTCTGCAAAGAGCCACAGGAACAACAGTAAAAATCTGGGCTCCTCTAGCCCCAGTCTTCAACAACCTACTGTCAGCTCATATATACAGATCTGTAGACAACACAAGATTAGAATCGGAGGACAGCAGTTTCACACACACCCAAATGCCACGCTCGGGCCAGCCTTTCCTTGTAAGCTTGCTGCCACATCAAGTTAAGACAGCTGAGAACTCTGCCCAGCCAACCACTGTGTCCCACTGGTACCAAGATGACCTTTTCCATTGCCAGTTGTCTGCAGAAAAGTCTTCCAGAAGAGCAGGGGAGGGGGCTTCCTCCCTGCTCAGCTCCAGCTGGCATACCGCCTCTGGGTTTCAAACCAGACAGAGGCAATTGGACTCTTCTGATGAGTTGAGTCCCGTGTGACTCTAAACTCCAAAGCAGCAAGTTGCAGGGTAGCAAACCATGGCTGACGGAAAACAAAGCTGCGAAGTCGCCAATGTGAAGAAACTGTTGTTTATCTGAACCCTGATGTTGGCAACAGCAGCCATGGGGAACTGATTGCTGCAGTCTACTTAATGGAGGCAGGTATATTTGAGAGGTTAAGCTCCATCATGGTGGAGCTTCCTTAAGTTATCTGCAGCTAGACTGGGGACCACAGAGCTCTGTGGGTGGAAAGGGGTGTGGCAAAGGAGGAGATATTTACCGAAGTCTCCCTTCCTGCCTCTTTTTCGCATCTCCATTTCGGATGGTCCACCTGAGAGTCAACACTGTTGTGTCTATGGTGACTTAAGAAGCCTCCCAATTCTCCAAACCATGAAGCCTCTGAGGCAGCCACCTGAGCAGAACCCAGATCTCCTAAGTTCATGTCTTTCTTTAAACACAGGTGCTGAAATCATCAAAAAGTATGATTTGGTGGTTCTTATGGCCCAATCAATTAGGGATCCTCCTGTGGATAATCGTATAACTGGTATCCAAGTTTTATAGATAAAGAAACTGAGGCTCAGAGAGGCTGGGGACTTTAAAAAAAAGGACAAGCAAAAAGACATGCCAGAGAAGTCCCCAAGAGTGGCCTCCATGGCTGACCAAGCCCATCTTCTTCTAGATCCACTCCCACCCTGTCCAGCCAGCTCTCTGGGTTTCAAGTTTCTCTTCTGCTCTGAAACCTGGGTGAGTTTCCAAATTTCACTGTTGGAACTAAGTATTTTGTCTGGACCTACAGCAGTCATGAGTACCATCCCATAGGGAAGCCCCAGGTGTGCAACAGGAAGTGGTAGGTGCTCCGAGAACACAGCTTACAGTCCCCACCCAGCCATGGCCAGCTAGAAATCCAAGAGACCTTTATGTATCCCCCCATAGTAAAAGTAGCCACACTTCCGTGGGTTGTCTGGAGTGGAGGCCCAGGTCTGGGTGGAGAACTGTCTTCTGCAGTCTGCTGTGGAAGCCACGGCCTTTCCAGCCACCTCACTGAAACTAAATTGGCTTTCATGATGTGTTTTCATTTAGCAAGGAAAGCAACAGGACACAAACCCATTTCCTGGGGCCTGGACTCCTCTGTGGAAGACATTGTTTTCTTTTGGTCACTAGTAAGAGTTGCATTTGGCCCAGTGACCTCAAGGTGGGAGAATGGCCACAGTCCCAAACTCTCCTAGACACTGTTTGTGTTTCTAGTTCCTTCTCTCATGTAAAAATATCAGCTACAGAGCCCCAACCCTTCTAACTCTGCCCGTCTCTTGAGGCTGCTCCCTCAAAAGCAAGGAGAGCCCCTGACCTCTGGCCACAAAGACTATCTCTGTACCCAAAGAGTCAAGTTTAGTAGCATATGCTTTCCATATTTAAACATATATGATGTGGAGATTTTTTTATCTTGTAATTTTTAATCAGAATCACAAATAGACACATTAACCAACATGAAAAATATTAAAAATACCAATACCTAAAAACCATGATTACTTACTTGCATATTGGCACAACTATTCTTATATTCATCAGAAGTTTACTATGCTGTGCAAACAGAGCAGGTGGACTATGCTGCTTAGGCTGGCCCAGAACTTAATGTTGCTCCTGCCTCTACTTCCTAAGTGCTGGGATGAAAGGTATGTGCTACCATGCTCAGTACACGCTTTTAAAATTATTATTTGGTAGGGTGATTTTTTAAATGTATTCAACGATAGCCTCAAGTTTACTCTGTACTTGAGGATGCCCTTAAGCTCCTGATCCTCCTTTCTCCACCTTCCGATGGTGGGATTTTAGGCATGCTCCACCATGTCTAGCAGGCTATGCATGAGATTTTTAAAAACTTAAATCACATGTGTCTTTCATGTAAATGAGCTTCAACCAGCAGTGTTATTTTTGATGTTTAAAATGTATAAACATGTCCCATTTTGATTTAATGAGTCCCCCACTGGACACCAATGCTATTTTTAATTTTTTTACTACTATAAATAGAACTCCAATGAAGAGCCCAGAACAAATTCAGTTGTTTTCTATGCAGACATTGCTGAGCGTAGAGCCATTAGATCAAGAGGCATACACATTCTTCAGGGCTAGACCGAGCACAGAATGCTCCTCTAGCCATCCATCTTCCTGCCCTGCTGTATGAGAAGAGTCCCCACCTTCTTCTAGTTCTCCCAACCTGTATATTTTCATTTGCTTAAAGAATAAATCTTTGCCACCTAAGATATGGAAAAAAACTCCAGCACTCTTCTTGTTCCTGTTTACATTTCTATGATTATCAGTAGATTTAAATAAATTCATTCATTCCTTGTTTCCTCCCTTCTTTCTTTGCTTGCTTCCTTCCCTCCTGATAACGAAGCTTCCTATAGCTTCCTGTAGCTAAGGCTGGCCTCGAACTCATGATGTAGACAAGGATAACTTTGAACTCATAATCCTGCTGCCTCTACCTTCTTCCAAGAACTGGGATTACAGGTGTGCATAACCATGCCCGTCACACCCATGAATTAGTTATGATCATATTTGCTGTCTTCCTTCTTGGTCTTTGTTTTCATCTCTTAATACATAGGATGTCTAATGATCACATCTTTATCCACAGTGCAATAAAAAGGGCAGTTGGCAATAGGAGGTATTAACTTTTTGTTCAACAAATGGATGAATCTTCTTGTACCTAAAACAGCATGCTTTTCAGAACTAAAGAGGCTCCTTGTGTTATTTTTGATGCTTGACATTTTGATGGGCCAAATTTTACTTTATATATTATCCCATTTTCTTTTAATTTTGACTCAATGGTCTTTTTTTAGCATCTAGATGAGGAAGTTTCAAGATAACAATTATGTTTTAGATGTATAATCTTTTGACATATCTACATTTTAATGACAAATAGTTAATTTGAAAATATTTCCAGCTGTCAAGGTCCATCTAGAAACCTGAATCTTTCTTCCTGATTCTTTTGAATTCGTTGGCCCATCACATTGCGTAAACCTCTGTCTTTTCCACACTGACAGGAGACAGCTCCCCAGCATGCTGGCAGTTAAGGATCGACACACTGGATGTGAGCAGAAAGACTAGGTTTTTAGGTTTTGGTCTTCTGCTGTTTGACATTCCTGTGCATTCCTGCACAACCTTATATTTAATTATTAAACCTGAAAATGGTTTTAATGTCTGGATGGGGCAAGGCCCCTTCATTTTTAAAAATTAGGGGTTCTAGTTTAGCACCTTTCCAGATGAACTTTGTGTAGTTTCTCCCAAACATTTTGCTGGTATTTTGATTGGCATTGTGCTAAATGTATTCATTAATCGACATCTTTACAATATTAAATCTTCCCACCTCCCCACCAGCTGGAAGTGCTTTGTCCTCCCTCTGAACTCCCATAGCACTTTATACCTTAAAAAACATCACCTTCTAACTCTACCCACCCAATTTTTCAAACTTGAAACCTGAGTACAGTCTCCATTCCTCCCCTCTGCAACCGTCACTCCATCCAATCAATCATCAAGTCCCGTCAATGCTGCTTCCTAAATTCTGCTCACTTCTGCCTGTCCCCACCACCAGCACTGCAGTCCAAGCTGCTATCGTTGCCAGTCTGGGTCACCACAATAGCCTCCACTTGACCCTCTGCACCCACACCGCCTTCCAAGTCCTTCTCTACACCCCAACCAGAAAGACTGCGTGACTATGTGTAACTCTGTGAGTGTGTGGCTGTGTGTGTGTACTCACGTGTATGAGAGCATGTCTGTTCATTCGTATGCCTTTGTGGAGGCCAGAGGTCTGCATTGAGTGTCTTCTTCAATAGATTCCTTTTTGAGGCTACATCTCTTGATAACCATGGAGCTTACCAATTAGAGTGGACCGGCTGGCCAATGAGCCCCCGTTGTCCTCTTTTCTGATTTTCCATACTACCATGTCTAGACATTTTTAAGCATGTATGCTATGCTTCAGTGTAAGGGCCTCACGCTTATATGGTAAGCCCTGTGCTAACTGAGCCAGTGCCAAGCCCAATATTGCTTTTGAAAGGGCAAAATACTGTCTGATCACGACAGTATTCTCAATAGTTTTCGATGAGCTGAGAGAAATATTCCTAGGCGACCTAGTCTCTACCCCCCGAAGCTTGTCCCCAAACTTCCCTACATCCAGGCCTTCTGTCTTGTTCATGGTGTCAGTCAAATATCAAACTTGCCCTTCCCATTCCAGAGCCCTTCCTGTCCTAAGCTCTGTTTGGCTTATTCTAAGTTCTCCTCAATACTTAAGTTTGAAAATACTCAATTCATCTCAGCACTTGGGAGGCTAAGGTTCAACGCCATTTTGGGCTATATAGTTAAACCCTGCTTCAAAAATAAACCAATAAAAACAACATTCAGTGGCTCTAACACCTAGTCCCAGCATCTCACATGAGAATTAGTGCTCATCACACTTGCCATTCCTTGTTCAAGCCAGAGGCCACGACGGCACCAAGGTGAGAATAAAAGCGATATCTGTGACACATTCTGAGTGTGTACCTAACATCCTGCTTACTGTCTCCATATTCCATCCTAAGCATTTACAAAGTCCTGGTTTTCCAGCTTGTGAGAGCAGGTGATTGCATTTCCAGGAACCTACTTTGTAGCTTGGAATCATGGTGGTAAGAGTGTCTGCACCACGAAAATTGGGAATTACTGCAAGCCCACCTCTGTTTTGAATCACTTGGAGAGCCAGTTATCCAACTTTTACCATGGTACTGCTGCTTCTAGCACACTGTTCTTGTGTTCTCTCCTCAGTCTGTGACATAGCCTACCTTATTAGATGGAGAAAAGTCTTTAGCAAGCAAGTCAAGCCATGTGTCCAAACATGCTGACTCTACAACAGGTACAGACACCTTCACACCTTAGTGTCTTTGAAGGTGAGAACCAGCAGGTCTAGAGTGTCCCAAGTATCAGTATTGAGCATGGCATGCATGTTCAATATCTATGAAGTTAAGCTTATGCGTTCTCAGTGCATACAAAAAGCATGGCAATGTCAGGAATGTATCAGCAAACCAATAACAATACATGGCACAATCACATCTTAGTAAAGCAGGAAGAGAGAGCTTTGCTAACACTGACACTTAGTCTTACCACACAGCAGCTATGGCTTCATGTGTTTCTCTTCTGCTAGGTGCTATGCTTTTTTCCAAGAAACAATACATAGTTTCCAAGAAACTGTACATTTTCAGTTGAAAAACTGTCCCTGAATCCTTCCCTCCTCTAGGAAGTCGGTCTAGATTTTTCCCCAAGTTAGTCCCTCCCTAATAGATATTCCAACAACCCTTTTTGCTTTTACATATCTTCTGAAGCTTAAGCTAATTATTGGGATCCAGGATATGCATCATCTATTCTAGAAGGTGTAGGATGCTAAAGTATCCTGATGTTACTGGTTTTTTATCTTGAACATAATTTCAAACATATATTTATGCAATGACTATACAGAGTTAGAGGTTGAGAGATTTGGCATCATTTGTCAAGGTAGGTTTTATCAATTATAAATGCAGGTAGGAGCAAAAGCCCCAGCTTTCAGGGGAAGTCTGCAAATGCGTGAGTGTGTATGTGTGTGTGCGCACACACACGCACGCGCGCACACACACACGCGCACACACACATACACATCCCATCTGGCTCTAAGTGTCTACAGTCCCATGAGAGCTGAGATCATTCCCAACTTCGGTAGAGAGCTGAAGGCTGGCTGCAAAGTACCTGTTAGAATAGTCACCTGCATCTTCCAAGTCTAAACTCCTCATCTACTCCCAGGGGAACTTGGACAAAACATGGGAGAAGCCAAGTATGAGTTAAGTGTCCTGGAGTTGGAACCTTCTTCACTAGACCTCAGGGACAATCCATACTCCCAGGCTTCTCCTCTCCCAGTTTCTCCTTCTCAGCTCCTCCTCACTGTTCTCAGCTCTCCTTGTTGGAATACCAAGGAGCCTTCTCCACTATGGAACAATGGATTCCTCCCATCCATGGCAACACCCATCCCTGCAGTTCCTACTCTTGTCTAGATACTCCTTAGCTTGACATCTTCCACACTCCCCACATCCTGCCTACCTGCCTGCCTGCCTGCCTTCCTCATTGCTCCCCACCCCAGGGACTTCATTCTAATTCTCTGGCATTTTTGCTCCCGCTCAGCGGCACTGGGCTCTTTTTCGTTTCTGACTCATCATCTTGCTGTGTTCTTTGCCAGGCACACCCCATCACTCCAACAGAGTCATGGACTTCCAAGTATAGTACCTGGAATCACCAGGGACCTGCCAGCTCTGTGGGGTTTTAGAGTAATAGGAAAGCAATATGAATTTATCACAGAGGAGGGCAGAGGTAAGGGCAGGAGTACATTTCTGTGGGTTGTCCCTTCCTGTGATACTGTTCTGAGCTCAATGTCCCTTCTTCAGAGTGGCCTCCTGCTGAAGAGCCTGAGGCTCCCATTCTCCTGCCCTTATTTACAACTGACTGAAACCACACAGTGCATTGCCTTTACCATCTGCCTTGGGCCCTAGAAAGTTTCCTTCACTAAAGACTCTTTACTTCTCTCACTTCAGTATCTCATAGCTAGAGTTATGTCATCCCACAAAAGGCATGGACGAATGAGTGACCCGTACCCCAGTGGGAGCTATAGCAATAACTTCTCTTTCCCATTACTTGCTGGCCACACTGAGCCCAGGTGGATGTTCTGAATCCCACTATACCAGACCACACTGAGCTCTCTTCCCACAACTCACACGTCTTCCATCTTGAACTTAGAAAGTCTCCGCCTGTGCTGGACAGTCCACCAATCATTTCCTCTAAAAGTTCCTAAACCTCCAGACACAGAAGGACCAGGGTCCTGTGCGTCCCCTGTACTCCTCATCCAGAGAAAGCAGCCATTCAACTGATTTAATTGGCGTCGACAATCCAAAGGGGATGCTCAGTGAAAATTGGATGGCCGGGTGGATTTTGCTTTTGTAGGGTTTTGAAACACTGCACCACTCTGCTGGGCCATTTGAATCACCGTCAAGAGAACTCACAGCTAACAACTTGGATTATGCTTATGTGGTTGCTCATACAAAAGGCTGCCCCAGCATTGCTATAAAGAGATCAGTTTCTAAGGGTGTGTTCCCTATGTGAGCTTCCGTGGCCATCAAGCAGACCATACAGTAGCTTCGCGGGTAAAGTTCAAATTTAGAATTGAACCTGCATGTCCCCATTTGATGTCTGTCACTCAGTCCATTCTTCCTGCAGTCCCAGAAAGACCTAGGCTAACTGGGCTGATTACAGAGATCCTGATAACTGGAGCAAAGAGGAGCTAGGAACCAACTGCCTTAGAAATCATTTTCTCTCTTACCTGTGTAAATGAACCTGCCCGGGGCTCCTTTGCAGAACTGTTTGGATTTGTAAGATAGTGTCACCTCCACAACTCCAGGAATGTGCCGGGGAGGGGTCTGCACCCTGATGGCGTGGGGGGTTATAAGCTGAGAAGTGAAGAGACAAGGAAAGACAGTCACTAGACAAAGCACCACAGAGGCCACTGCTGACGGCCATTGCCAAGCGCAACTCAGCACCTATACTTCTCTTTCAGTGATGTGCTTAGTTTATTTCACTGATTATAAATTGTAAGTCAAACATATCCAATTTAGAACATTTGGAATTTAAAGAACTGTGCAAAGAAATCTAAAATTATATAATGCAGAGACAACCAATATTAAGATCTGGTGTGTTGCCCAGACATTTCAATGGCTATGTGTCACAGAATTAGATTATACATATCCACTGGTCCTCTGACTTCTTACCACTCAGCTTCATAGCATAAACATGCTTGTCTCTGGTATCATTAGAAATTTTCCAAAACATAATTTTCAATGGTGGAAAAATACCCTAACTTTTTTTCCTCCATCACTCTCCTATGATCCAATATTTAGACTCTAATTTTTCACCATCTTACATAATACTGCAATGGATATTTATCATTTTAAGGAATTCATTCCCCAAATGTATGCTTTCCATGTCTTGATGCCCTGGGTGTCTTGCTCATAGTAGGTACAGAGGTCTGAGTCTTCATGGGGCTGCTGCTCTAGGAATTTCTAGTTCCTCCAGCCCCAGAGAACCATGGAGCCAAAGGAGATCATGCAAGCAAATGGCTTTGACCTACCTCACTCCATACAAGCATGGTACCAAACACAACTTGGAGACCATCAAAAAAGTTGTCACCAATGATGATGACCATGGCTCCTCCTGTGGTCCAGCCTTCACTTGGGCTGATGGCTTTGATGCAGGGTGTAGCTAGAAAGACGAGAGGGAACAAAATCAGTTCTGTGTCCTCTGCTGGTGATGTCTGGAGTTTGGGAAAGGTGCTGTCCTGGAAAACTGGTGGTCATTCCGAGAAGTTCAAGTTGAGCTGTGTTGCTTTGCCTTCCTCCCCTAATTGGATGTTGGTTTTAACCAGGCCATTAAAGCTTAATGAGTTGGCCATTATGTATGAAAGACTGAAACACTTAACTAATTGTGCAAAGGGTGTTTTTGAAACGCTGTTGTTTTTGCCCACATTTTTATACACTGAACACTCTAGAAAAGTGTAAATCCCCTTTCTCTCCCCACCTCGTCTACCCTACAATGTTAAGATTTACAAGGCTTGTTAACATGCTGGGGAGAGGAGGAGGAAACAGGATCTATCGAGGTTGAAGGGTTTGCTCAACCCCACCTAGAGACAACCTCTAGTCACTTTCCCAACTCGGTGGAACCAACTTTCCTCCCTTCCCGCACATGATCAAGGCCCCTGGACTTTGCATCCCAACAGGAACCCAATACGGTGTTCTGGCCATAACTAAAGTCAATCCATCACTCCATTTCCCAAGATGACAGGGTCAGAGGTGGAGGAGAACTTTGGCAGGGCTCCAAAAACATGAGCCCCCTTTGAACGGCCAGTCAATCACATCCAATCAGTCAAAAGCAACTTGAGGAGCTCAGAGCTCTGAACTCTAGGATTTTCTTCTTCCCTTTCAGTGCCCACTGTGGGAAAATTAACACCACTCCAAATTCTTTACCGATTCAATCATTTTCTTTCAGTTCATTAATTCCTGTTTAAAACGATATAAGATACATTCTGAGGGCTGAGCTGGGAAGAGGGCTGGTGGGTAGCATATAGGAAAGCATCAACATTAAAATCATAGCGAGATTTGAGTCTTGTCTACATCATGAGTTCTTCTAACACCGGTAAGTTTGTGGAGAGGCAGAAAAGGGAAGCAAGTGAGATGGAAACTCACTCAGGCTTGTCGGTTTGTTCATGGATAGACTTTAATTTTTTGGACAACTTGAAATTTAGCAGTTACCAGTATTTCTAATTAGTTTAATGTACTTGGAAAACTACCCAGAGCCGCCCATGATTTCTTCTTGTCCAAGCAAACAAAAATCAATTAGTGTCAGTTTCACTCTACACATTGTTTTGGTTTGCCCACAATCTGTTTAAGGGCACATCTGACACTTATTCATATGCGTCTGGCACGGTGCTGTTCCTGTTTAACTAAGATGTCATAGGCCTGCAATCGCCTGAAATACCAGCCTCGCTGAAAGAAAAACACAGGTCGGAGGAGAAGAGGCGGAGAGGCGCAGGAACCTGAGTCCTGGCTGGGAGTTGAGGGGAACAGACTACAGTTAGTATTTATGGCAGTGTGTGATGGAGATGCAGCTCAGGTGGTAGAGGGCTTGTTTAGCATGCAAGAGGCCCCGTGTTCGATCCCCAGGACTGCATATACTGAGTGTGGTGTGGATACCTGCGATCCCAGCACCGGGGAAACAGAGGTAGGAAGAACAGGAGTTCAAGGTCATTTCTTAGCTAGATTGTGAGTTCGAGCCTGGGCTAGAAGCTTTGTCTATAAACCAACGAACAATAGGAAAAAGTACCGGATACTTTGTCTGCCTTGGCTCCCAGTCCTACCTTCTGACGGGTCAAGCCTTCTTGCTCTCCTTCCGTGCTTAGAGTTGTTATGTACAAACATGTTGTCGGACACAGCCAGCACATGCCCGTCTACATTTACTGTTGTTGACAACACGACCTGCATTTAGAGCAACAAGGGGAGAGCTTGGTCAGGTTCACTCCAGGCTGTCAAGGTACTGGGAACCCTCATGGAAGGCTTCCTGCAAGGCAAGTGGGAGACGGAACGGCATTTTGGAGTGGAACCAGAGGCAGCCCTTGGCCCACGGGTTTCCCTTTTTGGGTCTTTCAGTACAAACTCTGTCTGTGACATGACAAGGGACATGTCTGCTGGTCCCAGAAACCTCACCGCCAGCAGGCCTGTCCTGCAGCCACAGTCACAGGTGCAGACAGGGCAATGCAAGAACTAAGACAGCACCTCCATCAGGAAGCTCACATCTCCAAGCTTGGAAACAGGGATCCTGTACCTCAGATACAGTCCCTGGAACACTGGCTGATCAGTTGTCTGTCCCTGTGCACGAGCAAATTGGGAGAAAGATTCTGCGAGAAGATCAGGTTCCCCAGGCACAGGATGGGAGCTACAGGAGATTTCGTGTCACACTGGAGGAAAGGGGGGGCGGGGTGCGCAGTGAGGAAGAGCAAGAACATAGAGTGGAAACTGAATGGAAATCCCAGGCCACTTCTCCTAATGTAACCCGGTGGACAAATCACTGGACCTTCAGAGAAATCTCAGTTTTTCTTATCTAGGAAACATAAATAATGCTATCGGCCTTGCAGCCTGAGGGAGATAAGATGAGATGGTGTCTGTAGAGCACTTGGCACAATGTGAAGTGCAGGCCAAGTGATGGTGATTCGTGTCCCATTTGCCTCACTCCTGCCTCCTCCTGTCCAGTTGCTAAGACAGATGACACTGTCCAGTGCAGTTCTACCATGGTCTAAACGCTGGAGAAGGTTCCAGGAAGGAAGACATCAGCACTAATCACCACAGTAACTGAAAGGCAGAGCCATACTATTGCTCTCAGAGGTCTTATGTGCAGACTGCAGAATGGTAGCTAACACACATGACAAGCCAGGCACAAATGCCATGGAATTGAATGCTATGTTATATATGCTGCTGGTCAGATTGTGAAAGGGGTCCAAAGGCAGAAGTGAACAGAAAGAGGCAGAAAAGGGCTTGCCTGGCCACACCTACCACCCTTGAACTTGACCCAGCAAGAAGAGTGTCCCAGATGGAATGCTACTTCTCAACCCATGTAGTTATGCACAGCAGGCTTTCTGCGGCTCTTTGGAGAAAGAAACTTATTACATACATGCTCATGAATATGTATAGATCTTTCCAGGAAGGAAAGATAATAATCTAATGAGCTGCGCTTCAGAACGACTCTTTTCTGCCTATGGCCTCAATGCAATCTCTTGATATCCTACCTGTAATTGTTCTGTCACGCCTTCCTAACTTATTAAACAAAAGAGGAGGGTGAAAGAACTTGACCTTGTTTATATCTTCATATGAAATAATCCACTGTTACTTAAAAACATTTTTTATTATGAAGAATTTCAAGCAAATGAAACAGAAGAGCATAATGAAACTTGAGAGCCCATCATCCAACTTCCAAGCCTGTTCAAATGCTGCTCTTCTCATCTAGCCCATGGTCACCTCCCCATTCTGCTTTAGGAGATACTATGGCACCTACGGATTTGAGAGTGCCAAGGTAAAACTTCACTGCATAATCCATTCCCTTCTCATGGATAGAATACTTTATCCCTGCAGAAAATGATTTCATATCGCTTCCCAGTCAGGTATAATCCCAAGCAATAATCTTCTCTCATTTTGTTTTCTTCTGCCCTGCAGAGAATTTCAGGTGTGTGTGTGTGTGTGTGTGTGCGCGCGTGCGTGCGTGCGTGTGTGGGTGTGTGTGTTCTTTTGTATGTGAATGCATATGTAGGCCATAGGTCAACCTTGGGTGGCATTTATCAAGTGATAGCACCTTGGTTTTGGATTTTTACTGGTCTGGAGCTCGGCAGTTAGACTAGGCTGGCTCAACAACTGCCCTGAGCATCTTCCTTGTCACCACCTCCTCACTTCCGGGATTATAAGCACATGCCGCTCCACGTAGCTTCTTTAAAATGGGCCTTTCATCTCAGACCCTTATGCCTACGTGGCAGTCATTTTACTGGCTGAGCTATCGGGCAACTGCATGGTATCTTTTAACATTTTATAAGACTTATAATTTAATAGGGTTAAAAGAACCCCAGGACCCATGACTCCACAAATCACTTCAAGGAGCCTTACTCTGAGGGCTTGATGTAGCCTATATGAAAATTTTACATGGATGTTGTAAGGAGGGGGCCACTTGTTCATCCTGGCCGCCCAGAACCAAAATAATAACACAGAAACTGTATTAATTAAATCACTGCTTGGCTCATTGGCTCTAGCTTCTTATTGTATAACTCTTACATATTAATTTAACCCATTTCTATTAATCTGAGTATCGCCACATGGCTGTGGCTTACTGGCTAAAGTTCCAGCATCTGTCTCCGGCGGGGCTACATGACATCTCTCTAACTCCTCCTCCTTTCTCCCAGCATTCCATTTAGTTGTCCCCACCTAGCTCTGTTCCCCTATAGCTCTGCTATAGGCCCAAAGCAGTTCCTNATTAATTTAACCCATTTCTATTAATCTGAGTATCGCCACATGGCTGTGGCTTACTGGCTAAAGTTCCAGCATCTGTCTCCGGCGGGGCTACATGACATCTCTCTAACTCCTCCTCCTTTCTCCCAGCATTCCATTTAGTTGTCCCCACCTAGCTCTGTTCCCCTATAGCTCTGCTATAGGCCCAAAGCAGTTCCTTTATTAACCAATGATATTCACAGTATACAGAGGGGAATCCCACATCACATGGATGTCAATGAGTTTCAATCATTCAACTCAACAGATAATCACTGAGCTCCAACTACACATCAGGAGTCATGACAGGCCCTGGAGACTCAGAGAACAAACTTAAAGGAAGCTCAGTTGTCATTCAGAAAATTACCGCCCATAGGATTGCTCACAATTCAGGGAAGTAGCCCATCTAGCCTTAGGTATGTTTCCAATTGTGTCTGTGTTAACACGTGAATGTCTGAGAAAGTCCTTCTTGATAGTTCATATCCAGTGGTGGTGACCGCAAAACAGGCATCCGTCACTCTTGGCCAAGTGCACCAGGCTTGAGAGCTTTTCAGACTTCGGTGAGCACAAGGCCATGCCTCAGTCAGAGGAAGAAACGGACCTCGTTGTCACAGGATTAGGGACTGTGGGGGCTAAAGAATGTCGCCTATGTACATGCTATCTCTGAAGTGCAAGATATGTCTTCAAATGTAAAACAAAGATGAAAGAGAGAGCTTCAGGCATTACTCCTTACTAACCTAGCCTAAGAACAACAAGGGGAACCCTAGTGCCCCCAAAGAATGACACACTGTGAGGACCGGTCACTCAAGAGGAGCTTGATTCATTCCACAAGCCTGTCGCCCCGTCCATTGACACTCCTTGAGCATCCCTGCCACAAAATGCAGTTTTCCCTGGCCAGTAGATTTCATCATCGTCATTTTTGGGTGGAGTGGGACTCAGTTCCAAGTGAACATTTCCCAAATGATACACCCTGGCGGCTCACATGCGCTTCATTATTTTCTATTAACAATGGAAATAAATTTTAATCTTTTGCTGGCTAGTACTGGCCTCTCATGACAGCAAGGGAATTAACCTGAATTATTTCAGTGTCTGCAAAATTTATTACAAGATTTTAAATTATGTCCAAATGTATGTGCCTCTTGTGTGTGCGTATGCGCGTGCACGCGCACAAATGTGTGTGTATGTGCACATGTGTGTGTGTGGCAAGTTCTATTTTTTTATATTAAAATATCTTAGGCTGTGAGGTACCTAGGGAAGTTTGCCAATTAAGCTAAATTTGCGAAGATTAGTGGGTTTGTTTCACAAATTCCACCACATGAAATCGGATGTGAGTTGTTGCTCCTACCTGTGGAGACCTGTGCTTACACACTGGTCTTTACACCATTCTCCCTACTTCTAGAAGAGTAAACTACATAATGGATGGGAAGATCCATTTGGTTCTGTCAAGGCTTCAGGTTTAACTTCCTTCTCTGCTCTCTGATGGATAATGACAACACCGATATTATTCTAGTCCAAGGAGTATGGAGCTCAACATGTTTCAAGGCTTGAAGGAAGTAGAACGTGCGTATTCCCACATCATCTCACTCCCAGGCCTTCCCCTTCCACAAGCCAACTCCTTTCCCCTAGTGAGTATTTCCTGGGTCATGGAGGCTGACCCTTTCCATCTGGAATCAATCAGTCAAGCCCTGACAACTTCCTGAAACACCTCTCTCCATTTCCTGTCCCTCCCCCTCCTCGCTTTCCCCCTGGTTTGCTTCACTCCTCAAACCTGCAGGCCACAGCAGCTTAATGTTAGAGGGTCAGACGCAGCCAGACTCCAAAACACTACACGAGGAAACCTTTGACCTTCAAAAATCTTTACATCTTAGCTAAACAAATCAAGGTCAACATTCTTACCATTACCTTGTTAACTATTTGTATGCGTCTCTACCACTGACTCTTCTTGCCGTTCAACCACCAAACCACTTGTTATTCTGAGACCATCAACCCATCTGTGTTGAAAACAGCGCTTTCAGTCTGGATAAAACATGCCATTTGGAGGTCCCTCAAACCCAAAGTCACCAGCGATCTAACAACCATATGGACCAAGATTCCTTACAATGGGGTTCCTATACCTCATCCATGTCTCTTGTCACCTAAACGTAACATCTCATCTTTTCGGAAGCTATTGCTCGCCTGGCACTGCCATTTGGCTGGCACAGCCCGAAAGAATGCCAATTAGGAATACAGATGTCCATAATTTGTGAGGGATGGACCCCGGTGTTTGCTGCTCATACTGGTGACAAGTTCCATTTATTTCTCTCTGTTGATGTGTCTGTATTTCAGCCCAAAGCACTCAAATCTGCACAAGTCCTCGTAGATGGTGGCCCTCCTCAGCCTAGGCACGTCAATCCAACATGCCAACAGAACAAAATTCAGTCATCTCAAGATGCCCTCGAGCCAAAGTTCTAGGAACGCAAAGGTGAGATTAATTGAAATCGTTCCCAACGTAAGAGAAAGTGGCCTTTCACTTTTGGTATTCTTTATTTTATTTTGATTGCCACCTCTAATTTTTGGTTAGCCAGCTCAGGAAACATAGATCTAGCAGACGTGATTGTTGGATCTCATTCTTCCTCACTTAAAAAAATAAAAAAACTTATTTATGTTTGTGTGTTGCCTGCATGTATGTGTATGTACTATGTGTGTGCTTGGTGCCCACATGTCCCTTCAGACTGGAGTTACAGATGTTTGTGAGCTGCAGGTGGGTGCTAGGAGCTGAATGCTGGTCTTCTGCAAAGCAGCCTGTATTCTTAACTACTGAGCTGTCTCTGCACCCCACTTTTTTTTTCTAAGACAAGGTCTCACTAAGTCGCCCTGTCTGTCTTGGAACTCACTGTGTAGACCAGACTGGTCACGAATTAACAGCTATTTGCTTCTTCTGCCTCCACGTGGCTTGATTTTAAGTCACTTAACAATGAAGCTGTGTTAGCACAGAAAGAGAGACACAAGTAAAATACTGGTATGGTCCCTTAGAGAGTACAAGGACAAGTATAAGAATAGATCCCATAAGTATAGGAACGGTTTCTTACAAAGTACATGAAAACTGATTGCCTTTTTCAAATTCTATTTTTCTTTTTATAACCCTTAGATACCCCATGTTTCCCACCCTAATAATTTATACCAAGCAGAAGCTGATTTGAAAATCGCTCTTTCCAGCTCATAAAAGGCCACAGTGGGAGTGACCCTTAGATGGCCATACCCGTTAATCTGCTTACACAGTTAATTTTCCAATAGAGAAGTGGTTTCCTTAGTATCAGAATCACACATGTAGCAAGTAGATACCTAAATAGATCTATCCCCACCCTTGGGTTATTTTCACACCTTACACCACACTGGCTCTATTTCTCCTTCTCAAAGTTCCGATGTATGGTTTTGTTGGTTAACGTTAAGTTGGAGAGATGGCCCAGTCCTTTCCCGTCACCCTTGCTCACCTTGTACCAAGGAGCTCCTCCAGTGTGTGAGAAGAATAAAGAAGTCAGGAAGAAAAATGGGTGGGAAGACTTAAGTGATTTGCTCTTTGAAACAGACAACAATCCCATTGTTTGTAGCTGGGAGAGAGAATGACTCTGCTTAGAAGCCTGCGCCCCAGCCCCCATCTTTAGAATGCTTGCCCTAAAATCACACCAGATTCTACCATTAGCCAGGCACGGACTCCTGCCATTTCTGTGAGGGTCACACACCTCTCAGCTCAATGTGGGGCCTCAGCAATGCAGTCACAAGAGGCATTTATAGCTCGCTCACTGCCGAGGCCTCTATGCGTACATGCTGCAAAATAAAACGGTCTCAAAAATTCCCGTCGCTCTGCCAAGTATGGGGAGCGGGGGGGGGGAGCCTTTATGACATTTTACATCTGGAAATGGAATTTGATTCGTGATGTGCTTTTCCCTTATTACTGTTCGGTTGCTCTATGTGTTGTTTCAGCTTTCCCAAAGCACAACTATATGTGGGGATTTTATATTCCACCTGTGAAAGAAGTAGAGAGACACAGAGGCCGTTAAAGTGAAAAGGAACCAGGGCAGACTCTGGGCCATGGTCAACAGCCTAGCTGGGAGTCCGCAGTGTAAGAAAAAATATGCATTGTGTTTTTAATATGCCAGCC
Organism: Ellobius talpinus; assembly: GCA_001685095.1. Classification (NCBI taxonomy): domain Eukaryota; kingdom Metazoa; phylum Chordata; class Mammalia; order Rodentia; family Cricetidae; genus Ellobius; species Ellobius talpinus. The sequence goes on from LOJH01001924.1 coordinate 26,066, forward strand.
TAATTCCCATAACTGACGAGGAGAATTCAGTGAGACCGTTCTGCCTGAGCCCTCGTTAATGCTACCCGGCCTAACAACAAACAATCTGGCTACCACAGTCTGTTTCTCCATCCCACCTTATTCTTAAAACATGTATTTTCAAACCAGATTTCAAGCCCAGATTCTTTTTCGCTGGCTGGACTCTGGGGTCCCCCAAATTACCTTTAAATGCCTCTCCCGCAAGCGTAGACCTTTTTTTCATTTAAAAAAAAATTAAGTATTCCCAAGATTCTTAGAAAGAGGCTTTATTTTACATTCTCTACAGGTAAAGTTTCTGTTCCGTGAAGTATTAAGCTCCAAACAGGAGAACACAAAACTGGTTTCCATAGAGACAGACAAGAAGGATTCTGGGATTGTTCACACCAAGAGTTGCGGCACTAATGACAAGATACTTCATGACTGACCAGACAGTGCTGTGTTTCAACTAGCCATTGAGGGTGTTATTTTACGGATATAAGTGTTTGCTTACATATATGTATGTGTGTCGTATGTATATGACCATCAAGTTTGTATTAAGTTTCCCAGGCTCTAAATGCTTCAAGGAGCCTACATGGAGGGTGGAGCAACATAAACAAAAGACATTGCCAGTGACAGTCTCTGTGCAGTAACAGATATTTTGATGAAGAATTCTAAAACATGAGTTATACAAGTTGCGGTGACTGAGATGATCCCGTCTTGTACATATGTGTGTATGCACCCAGGCTTTTGAGGGGCAATGAGTTCATGTGGTGTCAGGGGACAACCATGGGCACCTTTTGCTTTTTGAGGCAGAGTCTCTCATTGGTCTGGATACCACGTAAGCTAGTTAACTAGCAGTGAGCTTCCAGGGACCCACTTGCCTCTGCCTCCCATGTCACTGCTGATGGCGTTAGCAGTGCACCCAGCTTTTGACAGAACTCTTGGAATGAGATGCAGGCCCTTATTACTTGCAAGACAAGTTCTTAACCAGCTGAACTCTCTCCCCGGTACTACTCTGACTTCACAGCAAAACAAAACAAAAACCCGGAGTCAACCTCAACAGAGTCTTCTGCACGAGAGGCTTCCACTGGCGTGGTTTGACAAACATGGCTCCAGAATAGAACTTGTATTTATTTTTACCTCATCACATATTTTACTTATTTTTTTAAGCTTACTAGAAATGTTTTAGGTTAGGCTTTCTTTTTTTAAAAAAAATCCAGTTGGATATGTAGAGAACTAAAGAGGCAGAACTTTTTTAGCCAGCATTTCAGGAGGTCCCTAGAGAGCCTATACTCCATTCATCTGCTACACAGTTCTCAATTCCCTTCTCCTCAAAGGCCAGAGACACTTGCTATGCCACCTTACCTCATGCCCTTCCATCAGCCCCACTGCTTTTCCCATCGAAACTGAACGCCAAGAAGGATGTCATAGTCAAGGGCAGTATTTTACTAGCAAAAAGTTTTGGGAGACCCTGGGGAGCCATACAGTAACATTTGATGCAGTTCTGTGTCTGACTCCACAATTCTCTCCCACCACACTCTCCCCCGAAGGGCTTCATGAGTCACCTGCTGTCCATCAAAAATCAGAAGCACATAGTCTCCTCATAGGCCATTTTAAAAGCCATGCACTCCCGTTGCAGAACTGAGTCTGTGTTCCAGGAACTTCTGTATCTCATTGTACTAGAATGGGCACTAGGGTAGGGTTTTGTGCCCAAATTTGCATCCTCTAAGACATTTGGAGCATTTAGAATTTGTTCTCACCTGTCTGAAGTCTATTCATGTGACTATCCATTTGGACACCTGTCCCCTTTCTCCCCCCCAAAACACTCAAAACTCTCAGAAGTGTGAGTTAGTCCACCTTGGCATCACTCCGATACCTGACCTCATTTGAGATACTGAACGTCAAGAGGTGGGGAAACGAAGCCTGCTCCAGCAGAGCAGAGCTTGAAGGAGCCACAGCATTTCCCAACAAAAGCATTACATAGCAGGAAAGCCCCTTAGCCCCTCAGAGGTTTCCCCCCAACTCCAGAGAGAAAACTGCTGTCCCTGGGACTATTTGACTTGCTTTATGACCAGATCATGGGCTCAGCTGCTGATCAGAGGGGCCCCCAAGTCAAGTGGTTTTCATTATGTGTTTAGAACTGCAGCCTGGTAGCACAGTGACTTTGAAATGGGATGGATTGTGAGATCTCGCAGCAGCTGGAGCGGCTCTCAGACCAAGAGGCTTGCACTGAAGAAACCTTCAGGCAGCTGGGGCTGTATTAAATTCGTGCCATTTGGAGTTAATTTAAACTCTCCTTTCCTTCTTCAACGGGTGTGAGAGAAACATTCAACATTTTTTATTTAAGGAAAATAGATGGTAGTGCCATTAAAAAGTTTTATATAAGAGCCAGGGGTTAAAAAAATCATAAGGGGTTGTTGGATAGCTGTTGGCCCTGCTCCAAGACATGAGTAGCCACGGCCTTTGCTCCTGCTTCATTCAGTCAAACGGACTAANGAACACCCAGCTGTGTAGACGAGGTGTTTTTGTCAGAGAAGCTAATTTCTCCATCATTCTTATGTGGTTGAGGCGCGCTGCAATAGAAACAGGGGGACCATCACATTATCCAGCTATGCCATGGCTGTCAGTTAGTCCTTACACTGACGGATCTGTATGTCTGAGGTTCCGCTCTCCCCAGCACCATATATTTCTCACTTCAAAGTCTGACAGGCCTGCTCTAGACAAGCTCTCCCAAAGCATCGACCCCCCCCCAAAACCCCTGTAAATACCCTTCAGATCTCTACCTCACTTTGTATGAATAGATGCAATCCAAGAACCAGCTCAGCTCCTACATCTTTCCCCACCAAGCCCATAAATAACTTCTAGAAACTTCTGTGTTACACCATAAGTTACATCTTACCTTCCAACCATCTGCCCCCACCCCACGTTTTCTTTTTCTTTTTCTTTTTTTTCGAGACAGGATTTCTGCTGTGTAGACCAGGCTGTCCTCAAACTCACAAAGATCCACCTGCCTCTGCCTCCTGAAAGCTGGGATTAAAGGTTTGCACCACTACCACGTGGCTACATCTTATCTCTTAAGGTCAGGGAGGATATGGCTTCTGGATGGTTCTCTGCCTAACATAATGATGCAAATTAATATGTAATGAAATGCTAAAATGTAGATCAAAATATATGAAGTTTCTGAAGTGTAAGCATAATATAAAAGATTGCAGGATGCCTATCCACCCCAGGATAGGTGATTATATTGACAAGGCAAACTTAACTAAAACATTGTGTTCTACATAAGAAAAAAAAAGATACAAATTAAAATGGACATGGACCAGAGTCTTTGCTGAGCTTACAAAGTTCAGAAACACACACACTGGGTAAAATATTGATTTTTGTCATTACAGTTCATTTATCTCATTAAAAGTCCACTAGAACTAAAAACAAATCATTCTGTGGAACTCAAAGGGACTGAAATGGGAGATAATTTTAATACATCTGGAGTCTCTCTCTTTATGCTTTTATTCATCCTACTATGAGCCCACCCTACACTTTGATTGGAAGGTAAGACACATATCAGAGACCAACATCAGAATAGCTTAATGGAGAAGCTGGTGTTGCCCCTAGGATGGAATACTCTCCAACCCTCTGTAGTAATGGGTACCCAATCCTGAGTGACGGATCTGCAGTTAATGTAGGTAAGCTCTGCAAACTGACGGACACCCTCGCTTACTATTGTCACAGTCACTGACCAGACAGCTGAGCTCCAACAGACACCTCCAAGACAACCACACCATGCAGGGCCCCTTCCCCATAAGACCACAGAGAAGCAGACCCGGGCTTTTGAAGCCACTTGTGCATTCTACTGCCTGTAGCATAGCGAAAGTGGAGATGACCTGTATTTGAATTGCCTGTGCTAGGACTCCCGCACCTGCCTGGGACTGTTAGGAGCACACAGACTGTTCTCTGTGATATTTGTGGATGAATAACTAATTTAACTAGGGCACACAGGTTTCACTATGACCTGGAACAGATACAGCCTTTCTATAGTGATGGAGACTTAGCAGCAAGGAGCCCAAAATTGTTATCAGCTTTCAACCTTGTTTTAGAATACGAGTGTGGGAAACAGCAATGTGCCTGACTTCCTTTTCCCAGCTTGACTTTCCTCTGGGGTTAATAACTGCCTATTCTCTATCCACAGCAGAGAAATAAGAAATAGGGCTCATTCTGGCTTAGCTTACACTGGACTTTGGTGGTCTTCCTTTCTTCGGGGATCCCTGGAAATTCTAAGTTTTGTCTTCTCCACCTTTTCTTTGTCTCTTAAGAATCCAGTGAATAACAGTGTGTTGAGCCCCCTACAGAGCACCTAATGTATATGGGGGATGGGGAGGAGTAAAAGATCACCAAAACATACAAACTACATTCAAGCAGCATCTGTTGGAGAGACAGATACTAGTTTTCGGAAATTGTGGCAATGGTCAGAGTTGTGGAGAACGGTGCATGGGCCAAGGAATTCATAACCCTGGGGAGTCAGAAAATGCCCCAAGAAGGTGACACACTCATGTGGTCCTGAAAGATGAGGAGTCAACAGTTAGAAGGCAGTGATGGGTTTTTAGACAGAGAAGCGAGCATGTGAGAAGATGGCAAGATGAACATGAAAGCAGAAGGTGTGCATGTGAGCAGAGAACAACAGACTTTCCTGAGGTGAGGGAAGTGGAAGCTTTGTCTGAAGATGCTGAGGAGTGGTGTCTTATCTGCCTTTCAGATCTGGGTTTTGTGTTGATAGTAGTAACCATGCAATGATTTCATAGGTCACTAGTAGATCAATTTTCACTGGAGCTAAGAGGGGGTTGGACTAGGAAAGGGTATAGGGACCCATCCTAGGAGAGAGAGATGGGTTTGCTAGACAGAAGGGGGTGATTCTTCACCAATGAAAGGGGAGGAATGAATCAGGGTGTAAATGCTGAGCTCTGTTTGAACATACACTCATTAGTCATTGAAGGGAAGAAGCCCAGGAGGATGAATAAAGCCTTACCTATAGATCCAAAGAGGATGCAGTCTGGAGATGTGGAGCCAGAACTCATCTGGGAACAGATGGCATTTATCCCAAGAGAATGGCTGGGAGACTGGGACAGGCCTTGTGTGGACAGAGTGTTATAGTCAGGTGCTAACTTACACTGAAGATTCTGTGTGGTACAAGATGGATATGATTTGTTTAGACCAGGAGCCGGTGGAACCCTGGGACCTCTTCTGAGGAATCTCTGAAATACCAAGAACTTTATGCAAATGTAGTTGCATGTTGGCACAAAGGCTACAGCCCTTACGAGATTCTCAAAAGTATGGAGGACAAGAAAGGGTTAAGGCCCATATATTCCCACAGATGATTGTCATCAGTTAATGGCATATCCTACGGTATTTAGGATTTGAACAGAGCTGAAGAAAAGATGGGGTCGATTATAGAAATACGTTTCATATAATGATCTAGTCTTATTCAGTGGTTTGTAGAGGAAGGGGAGTGAAGATTCTAGGATCTACAAATGATGAGAGGGGAGAAAGTATTTAGGTAGTCTGTGGTTTTGTTAAAAATGCTTGTGTTCTGTTCAAATCTGCACAAAAGCATTCTCCAATCAAATATGTGTCTGATCATCAGCAACAGTTACTTTGCTGTGAGGCAAAGACCCACCACCCTTGTCAATCTGTAAAATACATGTAATCCAGTCCCTTCTCTGGAGATCACTAGCCCACTGCCACTCCACTATTATCTCTGGCTTTGCGTCACCTCTGAAATCTGATCCAGGCTTCTTAGTTGACCTTGACAGCAGCTAGGCAAGCCTTTCTTGGTAAAAACCTCCCCCACATAGAAAAGCTGTTATAACCGCTCTTTCCTTCACAGAACCTGAGTAGAGTCCAAAATTCCCAGGTCACACATCTAATGAGGTCCCAGTATCCCAGGTACACAATGAATTCTTGTAACTCAACAGTAATAATTAAAGAAAAAAAGTCCTCAAAAAATGAGCAGAGGACTTTAGTGGGCCTCTTCCAAAGGAGATAAACAAGCAAGTGGTTCCACGGAAAGGTATTGGCCATCACCTTCTTCTGTCATGAGGGACTGACAAATCGAAACAGCAAGGAGCCCCCACCCTAGTGCTGAGTCATCTTAAAAATAAACCAGGGGTCTGGACAGATGGTTCGGCAGTTCAGAGCACAGGCTACTCTCGCCGAGGACCAAGCTGAGTTCCCAGTGCCCACGCTGGGTGGCTCACAGCTGCCGGTTACTCCTGCTCCAGGGGATCCAACAACCTCTTCTGGCCTCAGCAAGCGCTCCACTTAACATTCGTACACATATAATTATGAGTAAAAATAAATCTTTTAAAAGGAAGTAAAACCATGAGGAATTAGAGAAACTGGTGTCTTCACACATGACTGGTAGGAATCCAAACTGGTGCAGCCACTGTGAAAAAGAATTTGGCAGTTTTTCAACAAGTTAAAGATAGAGTTACCCTGTGATCCAGAAATGCTACTCCTAACTCTGTCCCCAAGAGAGCTGAAGACATATGTTCCAAAAACAACTCAATATCACAGAAACATTAAAGACATAAAACACAAATGTCAGTTAACTAAATAATGGGTAAGCAAAATGCTATCTACACGGACAGTGGAATAGTATTCAGCTATCAAAAAGAAGGAGGCATTGCTACCTTGCAGACCTTGAAAACCCTATGCTGTGTAAATGATGACTGAAATATTCAAGAGTTGATTCACATGAAATTTCCAGGACAAACCTATACCATAAAGGCAAAACATAGATGAGAAGTTGCAGGTAACTGAGAGGAAATGGGAATTAGGAAGCATGAAGTAATTTGCAAAGTGACGAGAATGTTCTGGAACCGGTCATGATAGTCACTGATAATCACATGGCAATCACAACACTGTCATGTGTTAAAACCACTGGCTCACATGCTTTAAAGTACTTAAGATGGACATGTGTGAGGTATATGAACTTCACCCCAACTAAAAATGTGGAACGAAATTGACAAAGAATGTTAGGTTGTCCCTGGAAATAACAAGATCCAAAAATCATAAGCTTTTTTTTGTAGACTGCTTGTCTATGGAGAAGCTGATCTACGCTCACATGGGCTGAGGCTTCTTGGTGACTCTGATGTCAGCAATATCAACTTGAAGCCAGCTAAGCACAGGACAAAGTAACCCTCACTTATCAGAGACCTGAAGCAAAAAGCTGGTGTGAGTTTGCCTAGTGAATATATTTCTAAAATCGGAGGGAAATAAAAAATCGGGGTGCTCCAGTAGACATTCATCACGTTTCTTAGAGGCTCCTGAAATTAAAAACGTGCCAAGAGCAGTAGAGTGAAATACCCTAAGCCAAGCTGTCTGCTTCTTTCCCCTAGGCTGTGTTTCTTCCAGAAATGAAGCAAACATTTGCTCCTACTGGCAATTTGAGATTCTGGCAATATTCACTCTTATTTAGCAAATATATATATATATATATATATATATAAAACTATATAACTATGTACTAATATTTGGATCCCTGGGTAAGTAAATTTCCATTGTGTGGGACCTTCCTGCAGATTCCCAAGAAGGCTGACTGTGTTTCTATTTGCCTTCTTATGAAAGAGTAGAAGATCCTGAGTGAAGAAGTGGAGAGCAGCAACTTTTTAAAGGGAGCTTGATAATAGCCTTAAATGCTACAATTACAACCAAGAAGGTGTTGGTTGTAGCAAGAACATTGGATAACCCTATTGTAGTTTGGAAGACTGTAAATGCAAGATTGTTTTTCAAAGCAGTTTGCACTGGCCTCGTGAATGTCCATCATGCCTACCAATCCTTTCTATTTTCTGTTTTCTTTCCTTTTCTTTCTCTCCTCCCTTCCTCCCTTCCTTTTCCTCTTGTTTGCTTTCATCTCTTTTCAGTACTGGGGGTTGAACCCAGAGCTCCCCAAGGCAGGCAAGCACTCTATCCCTGAGCTACACCCCAGACCCCTGTTAGTTCTTCATTGGTTCTGTTCCCAAGCATCCTTTTGACATTTGGCTTCACCATAGACATTCTCCAACAGACAGACAGGAACAGACACATGACTCCTGGGGTCCAGTACAGAAGAAAATGATTGCCCATTCCAAGGCCACCACAAAACACAAACCCAGCAGCTTGGACACTTGGACACCCATGACCTAGGTGGTCTGTGACCAATCCTCCCAGTTCTGACATCTTTCTAGGAGCAAGGTCAAGTTACCTCATCTTCTAGAACCTTCCCTCACTTGAAAAAACAAAGTTAGTCATTTTTCCACCTTATTGAGTCTTGTGCTTCAATGCCATGGGTTAAGAAATTTTTCATTCACTATGGGGAACAGAGTTCCAGATACTCGAGTCAGGCATGGATGGCAGAAGAATATTTGTTGAGCCAAGAGCAGTCCTTCCGATCCTCAGGAAGGGAACCTAGCAGTTGTACTACTCCCAACTCCGACCCAGCCCTTCACCCTAGCTCTGTTTATTAGCTGTCTCCACAGCACATCAATGGCAGGGGTGATGAAATCGGTGGCAGATTTCATCGTCAGGCAGCTGGGTCACTGTCCCCTGGGTCGTCTTGTCATGTTACGGTCTTAAAGTGACCATGGCTGCTTGGGTCACTACCTTCCAAAAGGCTAAGAGACCACAGAATACTTAACTGGTGGAAAAGAAAGACCAGGCCGGATGTGTGTGGGGGGGGGTGTTGCTTGCAGAAAACACACAGGGAAGCAGCTTTGAAAACTCCCAAGGTGGCTGAGTATCAAGAACATGGCCCCTGCTGCGGGCAGCTGTGAGTGCAAGGGGCGACCTGAGGGCTAAATCTCCATCCCAGGCTGATGCCTCTCCCATGAGGCAGTGCCAGGAGAGAGAGAGAGAGAACCTAAACACTACAAAATAAAAAAGGCCCCCATCCTGGTAGAGGGAGGTTATCATCGATGCTATCTTTTGTATGGTAGGCGCTAACAGTGTGGGATGGATTTGAGGAGAGAAAAACCAGGGTGACTTATTTAATAGGTGTGATCCTCGGGGCCCCTTACCTGGAACCGTCTCATGTCCCTTGGGTTTCCTGCTGTTTTCAAACAATTCTGATTGCACTTCAGGAAAAATTTTAAAAAGAATCTGTGAAGAGAAAGCAATGTGTTACTTTTTTTCCAGTAAACATATTTTAACGAGAGACACTATCTGTGTTCTATTAGATTTGATTTGAGAAAAAAATAGGCGATTGTGTTTCAGGTCTGGGGAATTTCAAGCCGCCGCGCCTGGGAGAGGAACACTGCTGACCCTATGCAATTTGCAAATTTGGATGTTTTCAATGGCGAGCTCAGAGCCCCCTCTCCAGCACGGCAGGGGATTGTTAAGCGGTTCACAATCTGGGCTCCAGTCTGCACACCCACCCGCCTGAAATCTGCACAGCCTTCAGTCTGCCAAAGAGGGCTCTGAAAGCAGCAGTGACCCCTACTGTCCAGAAAGTATTGCTCCCGGGTTAAAAAGGACAAGGCACAGCCCAGAACCCAGGACTTCTCGGGTCCCTGCCTTCCACACAATACCTTCATGCTCACATCTGAAGGTGGTCTCAGAGCTTCCCACAACATGTGCAAAAATCATAAAACAGCATACAATTATCTAGTGCTCAAGTCGGCCGGGCAAGGATACCCCAGGCATTTATGATTAATAGCAAATAGGAGTGACCTCTCGGTCCCTCTAGAGACAATCCAGAGAAACACAAATCATGATCTGTGGTTATTGTTTGTAAGACATGATTTTTCTTTTTTGAAGCCCATATTCCCTTAAATTATCTGTGTCCTTTCAAAACTGGGCATCTCAAATCCAATAGTCTCGCCAGCTGAGGAAAATGACAAAAGGAGCCTTTGCAGCAATCACTCCCCTTCTTATTTAAAATTTTGTTTCAAAATACAGTAAGTTTTTCATTTATTTCACTTGCAGAGTCTTTTTCCTTAAAAAAAAAATCCAGCTTTTGCAGTGTTGAAGTCCCAGGTGAGCTAGGCCTATTTCCCTTTCTGTTACTATGACAACGAAATTTTACCGCAGTCCCAAGGTCCCTTCAGAACTCTTGCATCTACGCCTTGAATTAGAACTTTAAAGGAGAAGATATACATTTTCCCCAGGATTTACCAACAAAAATAAGTTGAAATCAACCAGTCTTAGGAAAATTCTATTTTAAAAGCCCTGGTTGGTGAGATGATCTCAACATGACCTTCTGCTTGTTTTGGGGTTTTTTGTTTTGTTTTGTTTTGTTTTAAAACAACAACCACACAAAAGAATCTGAAGGCACTCCAATAAACTGTATGTTTCACTAAAAAAAATAAACCAATGAGAAGATGCCAGTAAGCAGTAATGGACGGAGGGGAAGAATTGGTCTGTCTTGTTTCTGAGACTCTTAATCTTTGTTTGCTGAAAAACATTTGGCAGCGGTCTCTCCAGCCCTATCTATGAATAAGGTTGGGTGCAAATTTGGAAATGGCAGCTAAGTATTTTTCCATTATTTAACATCTGGTTTGGGTTTGTCTCTGGGGCCATCTTGTACGGGGGTATGTGGGAGGTCAGGCTTTTGGTGCCATGGAGGTATGGGGGGGTCTTGATCAAAATCTCCAAAAGGACCAGGGCAAAGCAATCCATGTGCAAGCACTGCGCACAGTATGGCACACTCATAACCTGCCCCAGCTTTCAAAAGTGCAGGGAATGCCTGCCTGTGCTAACTTGGGTGGGCTGAGAAGGAGGATAGCTTTTGTTGCAGTCAGGACCAAACGGAAGCCAGCATTTTCTTTCTGGATGGAGAGATGTGTCTATATTTGTATACTCATCAGCTACGACCACTTTCTGGATGGAGAGACGTGTCTATATTTATACACTCATCAGCTATGACCACTTGCAAACCCTTCTACCGTTCTAAGGATCTAATGCAAACTTGGCTTGCTCATGGGAGCCTCTTTCCAAATGAGAGCCCCACCCCCACCATGTTTGCTCCCCCAACACACATCTACCCCAGGCACTTCTATCTTTCCCCGCACGCCAAAGCCAGGTTGAGTGCGTCTTCTCATTGGCGCCTTGATTTTTTTCTGAAGTTTTGCTTTTCAACAACTGGGCTCCAGATAATGCATTCTGTGTGCCCTGCGTGCACTTTCCCTCTCTCCTCCCCCACTCCTGCTCAAAAAAAAAGAAGGATCTGGTGAAAGCATTAATGTTCACTGAGCCATTACTTCGGGAACCGTGTGGTAGGTGGAAAAGTGCGAAAGAGATAAATGTTTACATAAAATCCAATTGATTTAGGGAAACATGCAGCCTGGTGAAAGGCTTTTTTCGTTTTAAATTAGGACCCTAAACAGTTCTTTGGATGGAGAACACCCAATTTTGATTCCCTCGCTTGTCCTAGGGCTGAGTGTGCAGCCTACACAGCAGACCCCTGCATACCAAGGATTTAGCATTTGGCTCACAAAGGGAAAAGGAGCAGAGGAGGGGGGAAGATGGAGGGATGTTACATTATTAAATACAGAACTGCTAAAATGGATAGATAACATTAGAAGTACTGCGGTGGATGCTTTTACATGTGAATTTAAAAAATAAAGAAATTTTACAACTTACAGACATTGTCAAATCTCTCAATATTTTACTGGTATCTTCTCTCTCTCTCTCTCTCTCTCTCTCTCTCTCACACACACACACACACAC
>LOJH01001925.1:0-26896 GCA_001685095.1 Ellobius talpinus
GTATTATTTAATATCCTCATCAGCATGGCCCTTTCTCCATCATTAGACCATGACTCCCTGAAGGAGTCATGGAAAGTGTAGATGGAGACTGTTTTTTTTGCATTGTCCCCCAGGAACACATTATGCCTTGCTGTAAAATTCAAACTTAGTGAATGTTGGCTACATGAGTGAGTGGCCTTGAAACGCTTGCTAGGTAGGGAGATGCCTTTCTTGCTTACAAGATACTAGCAGTTAGGTTCAGAATCTGTTTTTGATGCTAAAAGAAAAGTTCTTTCCATAGTGTGTGTGTGTGTGTGTGTATAAGATTTAACACAATACATATATTCTGCCTAGTCTTTGTCCCATACTTATAGTATAGGGTATTCAGATGAAATCTTTGAAAATTGAAAATACAGAAGCATTAGTTTACATTTTTCATGTCTCCAACTATAGAGCCTGAAACATTTAATAAAATAAAATATTAATGACATAAGTACCGTACTCCATGCCAGCTTTCATGTTCTGCCTCCACTCTGTGTCTTCACTCTTAACACAATAGCTGAATCCCAGAACTGGACATCCACCCTAGCTCTATCTTCTTCTTACCTCCTCTCTATGCGTCATCATTTTCTCTCCAAATCTTAAAATCAATTGAAACACATCAATTATTCTCAGAGATCAAATGTGTCAGTTAAACTCAGATGCCATCTAGGACATGACATGTCACTGGCAAATGAAAAAATATTTTAATAATACATATTCATTTGATTGATACTACTGAAATTCATTATTCTCAATAGGGGTATCATTAGGCAAATGTTTCAAAGAAAATAGAGAAATTGCTTTGATTGATTGGTTGGTTGGTTAGTTGGGGGAGAAACCAGGCTCTCTTGCTTCTTTGAAGCAAGGAGTCTCTCTGATTCATTCTTTTTGTCAGTATGTATTAGATATTGAAGAGTTGCTGCTGACTTCACCTTGGCTAGAATAGCCAAGACTGGATCAGGTAATTCACAGGAAGGGAATGCTTCTGGATTGAATTAGAATTGAGATTTCTTTCCAGCCTTTTTGTTCAGGAACGTGAGTCCAGTGTCAGACGACTCAGGGTGCCCTTCAGAACAAGAGGGAGGGTTAAGTACCACTTATGTACAATTTCTAACATGAAAAATATCGCCTCTTCCAGATTCTAAATAAGGTTTTTTTCCCCATAAAGAAACATTTCTACTGTTAGAGAATATTTCAAGATTAATTCTATGTCAACTTAAGTCTAAGAGGTTAAAGATGTTTTCAGTATGGTTAGTTCTGGCAGCTTTGAGAACTTAGTGATGTAAATCTCTACTGAAAACATTTAGCTTTGTGGCCGCTACACCAAACTCACCTGTGCAAACTGAACAAGTGGGAAGGGCAACTGGTTAGGTGTGCTCTGTGCCTGGCAGATTCTACATTGCCTCACTCTACCTGCTTTGCTCAAGCGAGCACTTCCAAATCGAAAACAATCACTGCAAACATGAAATGGATTTGAATACAGTGAAAGAGCACATTGGACTTGGTGGGCATGGTGACTCACACCTTCAATCCCGGCAGATCTTTGTGCATTCAGGGCCAAAGCAGTCCACAGAGGAAATTATAGGCCACCTACAGCTACATTGTATGGACATATTTCAAACAAAGGGCAGTAAAAGAAAGCAAACACATAGCCTACTTAGAAAAACACAAATAGAGGCATCAGCTCAAACTGACATTCGGTCCACTGACTGGTCACTAGTGATGCAAACTGAGCAAAGCAACAATGATAAGAGAGTTTTCTACCATGGAACATGCAATCTAAGGAAGTAAGAAAGCATCGGTTAAAACTGATTTGGTGCTAGGTGAAGCTCATGCATATGACCAATTAAATGGGAGGAAGCCTGGCATACTCAGAACATGGAGAAGGGCAATAGGACTAGAGAACCAAGAACAGCAAAAATGCTATGCGATGAGACTGTAATGGAAGTAATGGAAGGCAGTTACTCGATTCATCAGTTGAGGGCACGGAAGTGATCGTTTACTTTTCATTTTGAAACAAGCACTGAACATCTGCTCTAAGGTACTATTCTGAGAACAGAAATGAACAAATCTGATGAAGTCCTGGGAAGACAGATAATTTAAACTCAGTAGCTAAGTACAGACGTTGCCAGGTGGATGTGTTAGGAGAAAATGAAGCCAGATTACGGGGGCTAGAGAGTGGCAAGAAGGAGGAAGTCTTTATTCATACAAAATTGTCTGCGGGGTGTTTCAATAGGCCTATGAACAAGGTCAAAGGTTCTAGCATTTGTCTCTAAAAGCAATTGCTAAGATTTTAAGGTTTCTATTGTGGTTTATTGTTGTTACTCTTTACTGGTGTTGTCACTTGTGTATATATGTGTGTATGTGGGAGGGTAGGTGTTCACATTCTTGCGTGAGCTTTCTGCTCAGAGGACAACCTCAGATGTTACTCCAGGCCTTTCTCCTTGTTTGAGACAGGGCCTCTCTGTTCTTGTTGCTCCCTGGTGCAGTATTCCAGACAAGTTAAAAGTTATGGACTAATAAATAGTCATCTATAATAGTCAAACTTGTAGTCATATTAGTTAGGTTTTCTAGATGTATAGAGATATATTTCAGATGGATAGGTATTATTCAAACCTTTCAAAAACCTACAGAATATAGCATTTATAATATTTTAAAAACTTTGACTATACTTAATAGTGAGACATGTCTTCTGGCAGCACCAATTACTTCAGAGAAGTTGAGGGGCATCAAAGAAATTCATTATGGAATTTGCCTTTAATGTGAGAGGGCTAGCTATTTGGGCAAAAAACTGCTCTTGCCTGGACTGCTTGATTGTATGCCATATGAACTGGACATGCAAAACCCACAGAAAAGTGACTGCTGAACTTCTAAAAGACAGGATGGTCCTTCAGGGTTTTTGCTTCACAGAAGAAACTGTCAGACTTTTTGCAGGACACAGAAGGAAGCAACTGATGAATTTTGCCATTACAAGGTAGAACAGATCTTCAAATTTCCTACTTCATGGACGAGTCTGCTGGATACTGTGGGCCTATAGGCTGAAGATGGATGCCCCATTGTTAAAAAATAACTTTGGGTGATTTCCAGGCAGCAAGATGTCTCTGTTATTTCTAGAACTTTGGAAGTTGTTTACGTGCCCTCCCTGTTTGCTTAGGTAATATTATAACCTTCTGGGATCTTTGATGGAGTCAAAGACTAGATAGTTATAGTATTCCTTAGCTATGATAAAGGATATACTAGATATAAAACTTTAGACTCACAAAAATATGATAGATGGTAGAGTATTTTCAAGGTCCCTGTCATGACCAAGAAGCATGAAACATGCTACTCATAAACACCATTTAAGTGTTTCGTGGCAGGGCCTCTTAAGAAGCTGTGAGGTTTTGGTAGCTAAAGCTGAGTCAGGAAGCCTCTGTTAAATAAGCCACACCACTGTTTGTTGCCAGCAAACAGAGCCTACCAGAGAAATGACATTTACCAAGAAGCTGTGCTTATTTCTGTTCTTGTCTATCTAGAATCCCTTTTTAAAGCTTTCTGAGGCTTTATGTGGAAATTCTTGTCCCATATTGGGAACCATTTGTAGATGAACACTGCGTTTTCACTTCCTAGCTGCCCAGATCTGAATAATCATACAGAAACTCTATTAATTACAATACTGTTTGTCCAATGACTCAGGCATATTCCTATCTAGCTCTTTCATCTTAAAATAACCCATTTCTATTAATCTATGTATTGCCACATAGCCATCATGTCACTTCATTTTCTACAAGTCTTATTTACTCAGTGGCTGGCTGGCATCTGCTTGACTCCACCTACTTTCTCTACAT
The DNA here is from genome assembly GCA_001685095.1 of Ellobius talpinus. NCBI lineage: Eukaryota > Metazoa > Chordata > Mammalia > Rodentia > Cricetidae > Ellobius > Ellobius talpinus. The sequence continues at coordinate 3,849 of LOJH01001925.1, forward strand.
CTCTCCATTCAGATTTCCCACTTGGCTTTACTCTGCTAAGCCATTGTCTGAAATAGCTTTATTCATCAACCAATGAAAGCAACACATATACATAATGATATCCCACATAAGATTTATAGTCTTAGGAATATACCTAGAGTAAAAACACAGTGTGTATAGGATTCATTACTAATTGTGCTCTCATCCCTGTTCAAAGCATCTTAGAACATACCCTTAAAAAAGGGAAATACTGTATCTACTGTTGGAAAAGTGAAATGGTGGGACTTACAAACAACCAATGGAATTCTTAAATGCAGATCACAAGGGAGCCTTTGAATAAGATTGGCTGCCATTCTAGATGCTAGTAATCCCTAATTACCGATTTAATATAAAACACACACAACCCTCATTTGGAGTGTATTGTTTTGCTTCTAACTGGTTTTATACCTTTGACTTGTTGATTCTAATGATGCTTAAACAAACACAAGACACTTCATTTCTTTGCTTTGTCAATGGCTGTTCATCTGACTCCCTTTGCCCAATTATTAAAATAAGCATTTTACTAGCTTTGTGGCAAAATTCTTTTCTGTGGATATCTGATCTTTGTTAATCATTGCATGACCAAATGCAATAAAGTGCATGCATTGAAACAGTGAATAAGATTGGGAGCTAGTAAGTCACATGGAATCACAACCAGTAATTTTGAAATGTGACTGAATTCTTCCCACAATTAAAATCATTCATTATGCTACTTCAAAGCTAATTTCTTTCTTGTTTTTCTGAATAGTAGCTTCCATTAATCTCACTCTAGGTAATGATGGTAATGATACAATTATATGTAATCATTGCCTGAATTCAATATGTAACACATCAGTTCCTTTGTGTGCTGATTGTACAGTCCTCTGCAATCCTGGAATTTGGAAAGTTTCCATCATGTCATGCCAAGATCAGATTCAAAGTCTGTGACATTTTGCATAACATCAGTCAATCAGGTTTTCCAACTGTCCCCTTATAGTGATTGAGCAAACTCATCCATCTGGTTGGTGTCAACTGAAGCGAGGAATGAAAGCAAAAGGTAGACAAAGCAGGACTTGCTGTTTACAATGTTACCAGAGAACTTCAAATATTCAGGAAAAAAAAAGCAATAAGGACTTTGTGAAAGACCTTCAAATTCATGGGTAATTAATCTGCCTAGATATCAATGACCCAAATCACAATCTTGTGAGTTTATTTTATGGCAAGTTAATATTTTAGGGGTTTAGGTCTATTTTCTTAACATTTATAGCTAATGTTAATAATGGTTGTCATTTCATATTACTCTGTTTATCAAAGTACTAATAGGTAGGTGTGTGCTTCTAGTTTTCAAGCTATATTGATATGTTTTAGCTTATATTATAAAAACATATCTTGTGTCAAATATTCACGTAACACATTAGCTCAGTGCATTAACATGTGTTATCTGCATTTGCTGTGCAAATGTAGGATAAAAGATGTCAGTGGCTTCTGAGAAATAATAAACTAAGCAGTTAATCTTAACTTTCAAACTTTTCTACTATCCTTCACTGAATTTTTCTTACTTTGCTCCCACACATCCTCTCTTTATGATAAATATAAGGTCTTGTTGGTGTTTGACAATGTTTGCAGGATCTATCTATTCTGATCCATGAATTTGATTTTTTGATCCTTTTTCCTTAAAGGGAAGCATTGAAAAGAATACAGTATAGTGCATAGGATGATTCTAATATACATCCTCCAAAATCTAGAATGAGTTCTTAATCAACCTTTGTAGTTACCTCTAAGTAAATCTTCTATGTAATTCTAAAATCTTTTGACTTGTTCACCCTTGATGCCTATTAATACCTTATAGTTTTAAAAGATGTCAAAATTACTCAGTAGGCATATTTGAACTTCCCTTACAAATCTAATGATGGAGTCTCACTTACGTCCAAATAAACCAAATTTAGACAATGAGAGCATTTATTGTTGGCTCTCTAGCTTGCCTCCTCCTATAGGGGAAGGTAGCTCTTGAAGATCTAAAACACATCACACCTCCTCCACTCCCCACCTCCTCCACCATTACTTGGGTCCTCTGTGATGCTGATATCTCTTCAAGGATTATCAAAATTGTACTGTCATGGATCTCGACTTCTTCTTACAACCTATCATAACATATTTGTTTTACATTTTATTTATTTATTTGTGTTAGTGGACAAGCATGTTCTGTGAACTAAAGCACATGTACATATGATTAGAGAACAGCTTTTAGGAATTGTTTCTCTTCTTATATCACATGGGTTTGGAAGTCTAACTCACATTGTCAGAGAAGGCAAAAAATATAATAACCCACTTAGTCACCTCTATATCAAAAGTTATATTGAACTTTTTCTTGCCAAAAGCTTACAATTAAATCTGAATACCTTACACTGTCTTTCAAACCCAACATGATCTCATCCATTATCTTCCTCAGTCAGAAATACACTGGCCTTCCTGCTTTAGTCCTTAATTATACCCTGCTTCTTTGAGTGTTCTTTGGGCACTTCAAAGTTATCCTGGAGACAGGAACTTTGCACTGCATGTTTACTCTTACTGAAAAATGTCTCTGTCCTTGCTTCTCTGACTTAATCTCTCTCTGGCCATTTGTCACCTTGTGTCGTGCTAGCTTGTTTTTATCCATTTGGGTTGATGTAACAAAATCTCAAAACCAGGTAACTCCCGAGTGAACAGTGTTTTTATTCTCAGTTCTACATGAAATGCTATTTCATTTTCAGCACTATTACAAAATATCAGAATCAGGATGGTTTACAATAATAGATATCCATTTGCTACAGTTCTGTAAGCTGTAAAGTCCAAAATCAGTATTCAGGCTTTGGTGAGGACATAGCTGCTGGTGCCAGGAAGCATTGATCTCTCATGTATATTACCTGTAGGCAGTATATCAACATGTGCATGAGATATAGAGCCATCTTTTTGATATAAACGGAGTTAAAGATTGAAAAAGCAACAAGTTCAAGTACAATATCCCAGAGATTCATTAGTACCATCTAAAAAATCATAACTACAAAAATGAAGTTGTTTACTTTATTCTCCTACTTACCTCTCCTCCTTTCTTCAACATCTATTGTTTGTTTATTTGTTTTTAATGTTTCTAGAGAATGGGATAGGAACCTTGCACGGTCTAGCCAACCATTCTGCCACTGAATATTCCCAGCTTTTAATATTTTAAGTCTTATTTCCAATCACAATCTTGCAAGGTAGATAGGATACAAAGGTAGCATAGGATAGCTCACTGCACTTATGATCATAAACACTTTTGTGCTCCTGAAATGAGTTAAATTACATGTACTCACAGCTGTTGTCAAGATCAAGGTGGCTTACAGTATCAAGAAGTGGATGATATGGGTGTAAACACACTCCATGACTTCTTACGCAGTCAGGCAGGAATGATTGGATAGGTGTCAATCCTGCAGAAAATTCTAGCTTCATGCAAAGGCAGAAGTGCCAGTCCACTATGATGCATATCAGTGATCTCTAGTCGCTTGCTAATGTAATTTTCAGTCTGTTGTCAGCATTTCCAATGTTATTTACTTAACTTCTCCACCGAGGAATGTCTCCCCTGAGAACCCCAAGGCACATCCTCCAGAAAATGGCGGCAATTATTCTGTTATTTCCTGGTGCCCAGGTTGCTCTCACTCCTGTTAGTCTTATATCCAACTAGCTATATCTCCCCATGACTATGAGGGCTGAGGCATCATAGAGAAATTGTATTTAATCATCCTTATTTGTTTTACACTGGCTGCTTCTCCTCCAGGAGGCCTCTACATCATAACTTACGTACACCCAAGCTAACTTTAGGTGATTTCTCTTCTTTGGAGCACTGCCTGATTTCTTTAAAATTGTCTGGCTTTTTATTTCTGTTTTCCACAGGAAAGCACAATTATAGTTAGGAGTATTTAATTAGCCCAAGTGTGATTTTCTAGGTGAGTTAATGTTGCTTCCAATTTATTGGCCCATTCTTCTACAAAGTTGCCCAAACCCAGATGTATATAAATAAGACAATAAAAGTTTATCATACTTCAGACTGTTACATCAGCCAATTATAAGCCCAACTAAACATTTCCTATTTTTTATGAGTTATGAAAGAGTCTCTTGAGTGGAAGAAATCACTTGAGACTGTTTCATGAGTCCCTATTCATGACATTCTAGGAACATTGTGAGCATTATCTGAAGCAGATTTAGGAGAGTTGGAGTTAAAACCAATATTGTTGCAGTTACCCTCTCTGACATTTTTGTTTGTTTGTTTTGCATTCACTATTCACCTTTTCTCCTGAGGAAATGGTAGTATGGACTAATCTGTAGGGTCTGTACTTCTGGTCACACCCACCTCAGGTATCCTACCGTCTCTGTCATGCCATTCAGGTTCCTTCCCTGGGCTGTTTCTTCTCCTCACTTTGACTGTTCTATTCTTTTTCTCTTCTTAACTATAACAGTTATTAATAGTTGTTTGTACCTACATCTTCTAGCCACAGACAATCAATGTTTAAATGAATCTGTTTAAACTAATTTTGAATGTTTATTGTTAAGAGCTTCCATTTCCTCTAACCTGATCAAACAGCATGGAGCTATATTAACTTCCTCTCTTTGGATGTTAGCTAAGTGTTCTAAACATATGTGGACAGCTTTTGCAAGAACATAGAAGTATATCCTGTGATTAGTTCTAAATACTAAAGACCAGTAGTAAGCAGAACACAAAGCAAACAGCAAATAATAAACAATGATAAATAATCTCAAATTAAACATAAAAGTCAAATACTGCTACTAAAGAAGTCATCTGAGGTTGACAGGGATACCTAGAATTGAAATATCACCAGACTCTGTGAAGAGTTATTGTGGATGAATCTGAACACAGAAGCCCTATCACACATAGGATTAGTTATGTAAATGGTGGCAATTCAATTGTACTATGGATCACTGTACACAAGAATGAAGGAAAATAAACAGAGAACGTTGTTTTGTTTTCATTAGTGTTCTTCACTTGCCTCTGGCCATTATTTCACTCGCCTTTCTCTTTTGGAAGTATCTTTGATCAAGTCTGTTTTTGTTTTGTTTTGTTTTTTAATGGTTTTTCCTTTATTAAATGATCTGATTCATTTTTAAAATAATAGATTTTTTTCTTTTTATATAACATATCCTGATTATGAATTCTCCTTCCTCTCTTCCACCAGTTCTTCCCCCTTTCTCTTCTATTTGGAATCACCTCACGTCTCTCTCGCATTAGAAAACAGATAGGGAGCTGTTCCATAGTGGCATGCCCCTTCAGCCCCAGCAACCGGGAAGTAGAAGCAGATGAAGCTCTATGAGTTTTATCTATATAGCAAGTTCCAAAACAGCTAGGGCTACATAGACTGAGTCTCAAAAATCAGTCAATAACAACAACAGCAACAAAACACAAATAGGGTTCTAAGCATTAACAATACAATATAATAAGATAAAAGCAAACACATCAGAATAGGAAAAACAAACAGTAAAAAGAGTTGCGGTGGTTTGAATGAAAATGGCCCCCATTGGCTCATAGGGAGTGGCATTATTGGAGAGGTAGTTATAATCTACTGAAATCCAAGAACCTCATTGTCTACACTGCCTACCATTTCCTTTGTAGTACCCTGCTAGATAAATCTAGCATTGGCCCTGGTTTAATGTTTACTCTTTCAAGCAAGAAATGGTGAGATGTAACCAATGGACTTAATAGACTAACAGGAGCATGAATTGTGTTTCTGACTTGCATCTGTGTGTCTGTGTGTACAAGTTGAAAGATTAACTAAATATTAATGTGAAGATCAATATAGTTTTAATATTTTTAAAGAAATATTTATTTAAGAGCATAATAGTGCATAGGCACTATTGATGTAAGATACAGGAATAAAGATATTCATTGCAATTTTTCCAGTACCTCTTCTCTATATAGTAGTTCTTATGGTTTTTATACATAAGAAATATGGAAGCCTAGAGTTAGTTACTTATCTAAAATCTAAACACTTTGCAAGAGCTTAAGGGTTTTTTAGCTGTTCCATAAAAGTAGAGCTATATAATAGTAATAGTTATTCTGTGTGGTTATGTAAAAGCAGGGATTATTTAAAATTCCTATTGCTAAGTTTTGACACTAAGCAACCATAGCTTATCAATCTCCTCCAATGAATCCTAAGTACAGAGAAGATTAAGAGCTCTGTTCATTTATTTTGATTAAAATAATTTATGTAAATTTTAATTCAAATTAAGTTCAGTGTTAGGGCTTTAGAATATTAATTCATAAGCTAGTCTTTTCAGCTTAGCTTCGAATGGGGAGAATTTCGGCCAAGGGCAGTGAAGTAAACATTTTATCTTTATTAGCCATCAATTGGCAAGCATTTATTGAGTGCCTTCTAAACACTGGGGAGGAGCCTGGACCTCAAAGAAATTGCCATCTGTTGGGGCAATATGACTAAATCAAATGAGGCAATTTCAGCATCGAAAGCAAGAGAGTTCATAATTAGGTGCTAATTTGCTACAGAGTTTCAAGGAAGCAGAAGGCAATAGAAGCTATCAGCATGGTGGAAAAAGGCCATGGAAGAGGTTTTTCTTGGGTCCCCTTCAAAGGATACAGGAAAGCTTTAGGCAAATTGACCTAAGTGGGAAGGATCCACAGAAATAATGAGCATACAAGTTTGCACAGGGAAATGATACTAGAGATTGGATTCAGTTGATCCAATTCCAGAAAATTCTTCCAATTGCATTTGTCTTCCTGTGTTGACTGTGAACTCAGTGAAGATGGGTACCTTCTTCATCATATGTCTCAAACACAGTACCTACCATGCTGCAGAGACTTAATGAACACATGGCCCTTCAGTATGAAATATGACTGATATCATAAGAATTGGAAATGTGAGCTAGAAATAAAGAAGAAAATGGGTATTGGATTTCAGTTAGTAAATCATTTATTGACACCACTCTGGAACACTGAGAAGAGTCTATTAGTTTTGAGTAGAGTTTATCTGACCACTTAAGGATACTTAATAATGGTGAAGAAGTTAGAGTGGACTGGAATCTGCTACTTCATTTCTTTTCAGATAATTCCACTGCAACTCTTATAGTAGATCTTCCTGGAACTGAATCAACATTAACGATTGGTTTGCCCTTGCACACCCGAGTTTGTGTTAATAAAAGTGAAGTCAAGTCTTTGTTGACTTGAAGAAGGTAAAAGCATAGAGTGAGTGGAAAGGATAATCTGAAATATTGATTCAGTCTGTCAGGGAGTCACTGGGGTAGACATCCCCTAAAGTGATACACAGTGATTTCTAGATCCTGGTATTACCCCCTTTGAATCAATCCCTGTGGTTATATTAGAATTTTAAACAATTCTACTAAATAGAAAAAGGAAGAAATGGTGGTATGTGAATTAGAGACCAGGTCATAATAATCATAACCTCAGCTCTTTCCCCACCTATTTCTCTTCTCTCTGCTTTCTTTGCTTTTTCTTCTTCCTATTTTCTCCCTCCTCCTTCCCCTATGTCTTTACCTCCATCTCCCTATGTCCCTTTTATCTCTTTCCCTCTCTGACTTTATTTCTTCCCTCTTTCTCCATCATCACTCACTCTGGAAGGGTGGTGAGTGCCTTTGGCTGAAACCGAGATTTCCTGCAACAGTCATGTGAGGAAGCTAGCAGTAAATCTCCAAGTCCAGTCAAGCTAGTTGACAGTTGAGAACCCACGAACCAGAAATACCAGGCCACACTCTGTTCAGTTGCCTGGCTCCTACCAGTTGTTATAAGTAACAAATGTGTATTTCTTTGAGACGAATCAGCACCCCTGAGAACATAGGAAGGCATTGCGTGCTGGGTTCTTTGAGGATGTAGATATTGGCCTTGAGCCCTTTGCTAAGGAATTTACAGGTGAGTGATGAAGAGAGGTACACGAACAAGGACCCAGGAGCAGGGAGCTTCCTGGCAGAGGTGACATGGGTTCTGGCTTCTGACAGATGAGCATACATTATCTTTTGAATCACTGAGAATTTGGGAATACTTAAAAAAACTTTTCTGGTTTATAAGATTGTAAATTTCCAGAATGGAAAAGTTGAAAAATCAAATTAATAACAATTATGAGCACATAAATAAAGAACATTTGATTTATTTATTGTTTATATAGTTCATATGCATTAGTTAATTTGGATCCCATAAGAACCATGTACTATGAGTAGTTCCTTTATTATGCCTAGTTTATCAGAAAGAAACTAAGGCTATAAAGATCTCACTGGCATATCCAAAGTCATACTCCATAGGCAGTCAGTGACCAACATAATATTTCTGCTTTGTGAAAACAGGTACAAAGAAAAGTATTAATTAGTATTATAACTGAATGTCCTCAATTAATTTGTAAAAGAAATTCTAGAAGAGACTAAGTTGCTTCTAAAATTTTTTGTTGTTGTTGTTTTGGGGTTTATGTTTGTTTTTTGTTTTGGGGGGCAAATTGATGCTATAAAAATTCTTTAGTCAGAAAGGCTGGTGCCCCCAGAAGGCTTCTTAGAAAAGTAGACTCACTGATGTCAAAGCTATTTTATAAAATACCTAACTAGCAATTCATCAAATTCTTGCTTGGTCCTGAAGTAGAAGTAATGACATTAGTGGGGAAAAGTGATAACATCAGAATACAACCTGAAGTTTAATTAATAGGGAGAAACTGCTTATAAAAGAAATTTGGAGCCAGGTAAGTTATTCCCTTCAAAACTATAGAATTCCTTATTGTTCTATAAGTGCAGTTGAATAAGGTTGCATATTAAAATGGAATGCTGAACTTGTGGACTTTATTTATTTATTTATTTTTCTGCCTTTAAAGTGGGCTTCCTAAATGTTTACTTTATATTTAGATAGGGTGTTGTATCTACTCCACTACAGTGAAAACACCAGAAAGGAGGCAGAACTCGATGGTTGTGCTCAACAGTGAGTCTCAGGTGAATCCTGTGCAAGCCCAATGTACCTGTTGATGTGTGACCTTGGACAAGTCACCTTTCAGAGCTGAACTTAATTTTTAAACTAGAGAATTAGATAATCAGTTCTCTATTATCCTAACCATACCTTATATAATTCTGATGGCAGTCTATATGTAGAAGTGGCAGCAATCTTGGGAATACAACAGGACAAAGATGTTCTTATGTGCACCACAGTGGCACCTGCTGCAGAAATTGAGGCTCATTTCCATTGATCTGGATACTTTGCAAATCAGATACTCTGCAAGAGATCATCATTTAGACTTAGCTTTGATGTTAGCTGTAAACTTGTATAGCGAAGTGGGAAGAAACAGACTTTTCAGGTCTTGCTTTTCTGTCTCCACTTATTTTTTCATACTTTATCTAACATATTTCTCATTCTGCCAAAAACTAATTATGACTATTTTACATGACTCAATTTCTCAATTTCTGAATTTGTAGAGTTTAAGAACAATTATTTCACATTGTTTCACAAGGAGGAATTTGACACTTCCTAGTTTTATGGCTGCAGTGTTTTATGTAATATTTGATTTGGATAGATGAGGCTTGAACATTGCTAGCTTCCCGATCTCCCGACAAGTTTCAACTGTGAGTCCGGCTTGTAAAAGAGCGGATCCTTCTTCTCAGGCAATGGCATGCAGCTCATTGTTGAAATCATCAGAACTTCAAAGTTTTTACATGGTTTTGCCTGAGCGTGGCTGTCTAATTGTACCTTCAGAACATAGGAAACTACGTTTTGCTCTTGAGAGAAAGCAAGATGATCTTCTGAACTGGATCATGGAATTTATGGTTCTCTACTAAGTATTTTATTAGGTTCTTGAAAAAAAATTCAGATGTTCTTTTATGTTTGAGTCTTCAGAACCAGGATTTTAACTGAAGAGAAGCAAAAAATGAAAAAGGTCCTGAGTGTTAGGAGCTCTCCATGTAGTTTCCTTGTTTAAACAATGAAACACGAAGTCTTCAATGCTTTCTACTGACAAAAAACAGGAGAGGAGAGAGGTCTCCTAACTTCAGGAAACATGTCACATTTGTGAAGACACTATTTTAATTTATAGGTCTGAATAAACTTTATCTTAAAATAACTTTTTTGTTCAAATTTTTATCCAAAATATGGCAATGATAGCACCAATACATTCCATGTCCATAAAAAGTATCTAAGTATCTTGAGTGTGGTGGCTAACAATACCCAGATACATAAGTGCATTGTTAAAAAGAGGAGTTTCAAATGTCACATTTCTAAACATAAAATTGAATATGAAATACAATCATTTATCCGAGAGGTTCCATTGAAGAACAACTGTTTAAGCCTTCTGGAGGACATTTTTGGAAGTATGATTGAGAAATCTATTTTGGATGTAGCAGGCACCTTCTTATACTCTCTGATATTCTTCATTATCATTAAAGGGTATCATCTGTGTTTAGATTTTAGTGGTTTAATTTGCACTCACGCTTTTTTTTAGTAAGGTCATCACTTCTCTTACTCATCTCTGTAAAAATAAATCTAAGTTTGGTGTAAGGAAAGCAATCAAGATCTAGGTAGAGCTCCTGGAGTTGAAAGAAGGCATGAGTAGAAATGAGTCTCCTATGCCCTGGAACTTCTACTTTCAAGAACACATCTCTTTAGTCCAGTGAAGTACTGCAAATAAACACAGCAAAGTCACAACCTAGGCCCAGTTCAGACAGGAGGAGAGAGTGATCTGAAAACTTCAAGTCATGGGTGGCTTAGAACCATCTGGAACCTTCTCAGTGCTCAGATTCAACAATTCTGTTTGATGCCTAATGTGAGGCTTTATAGAAACCATGTGCTGTGATTTCCTTAACTTTGGAAATAATATATCTACTTCAGAGGTGATGTATTATAAAACAAAAGTTTCTTAATTATTTTTATGGAATGAGAATTATTTTGTCTCTTCTTCCTTCCCCCTTTTTCCATTTCCTTGTCTTTCTTTTCCCTGCACCCCCTGTGGCTTTCTTTTCTTCTCCCTCCTTGATAAATTACTTAGCACATCCCAGTTGGCTCTGTACAGGTGCATTGCTCCTCCACTTCCCCTCCCCCACCTGCTATTCTTCTGCACTTCTCTCCATAATACTGGAAGATACAAACTATTATCACCATATTCATTAAAGGGGGACTTTCAAAAAGGTGGGGAGTGGTGGCTCGCAACTTTACTCCTAGCACTTAAGAGGCAGAGGCAGACAGATCTCTGTGAGTTTGAGGCTAGCCGGTGTGTTCATTTTGTTCATGAACATGTTGGCAATTGTTCAGGTAAATCTGGGAATCTGAGACTCTTTCATATATCTGTGAGAATAGAGCAAATATTCTTCAGACTTTCTTTCAATTAACATGTATGTGAAAAGGAAACATGATAAAACATAATGAATGTTGTATAAATTGTAGATGATTTCTCTTTTTTTAAAATACACATTCATGTGCACATGCAAACACACACACACATGTGTACACACACTGCTACAATAAATATTCTCTCTTCCCTGGTCTCCAACCCAAATTCTCTCTACCATTCTATTATCTAGTTAAGCTTTCCTTCTTTACTGTTTACTCTTTTTTTATCCACAGGGCCCTTCTTTTGAATGGCTCTTATGTTCATTCTATCATAACAAAGGTAGCCTTAAGAATATGGGCTGAAGTATGGTTTTATTGGTTTGTTTTGTTCTTGATAATGACTAGAAATTTTTATATCTATTCCACACATCATTTGTGACTTGTACTCAATGGGCATTTGTTTTGTCTTTCATAAAATTGCCCAGAAATAGATTTAGTAATTTAAAATCTAGGCAAATTCTTCTTCTGCCAGTTGCCAGATTCAGCTTTTAAAGAGGCAGCTATTTCAAAAGAGAAAGCAATTAGGAGTTTCCAGGGCAGAGACCAATTGCTGTAGCAGCAGCCGCATCCCTTAAAATGCCGGTGCTGTTTCTCTGAGGACCACATGAGCGTGGTTGACTGGCATCACCCCTCTCTGTTACACATTGCTCTGCAGTGGGGGTTAATAATAAAACCTGCACAAAGCTCTGTATAGCAAACCTATTGTCATGGTAAATCTCACTGCCCATGCTGGATTGCATCTATGATAGCCTCTGATCAATGACTAAATATAGTCTGGGAGGTTTTCCTAGTTAAGTAACATATGGGCCCTTCTGATAAGAGCTTATCGAATATGATACATGGCTCCAAACCATTTTTTTCAATAAAATCACTACATCTATATTACATTAAAATATCTCCTACTGTTCTTTTCCTTCCCATTGCTAAGATAGTATTTTCTTTTTTTTTTATTTATCTCTGTGTCGTGTTTCTTATTGCTATCCTAATCACAGCAGTCATGGTCCTGGAAAGGTTTCCTATGCTGAAAGGTTGCAACGACTTATGGGAAGGCCATATTCTCATTAGCCGAGTTAAAAGGCCAGAGATTGGGTTTCTTTCCCTGTGAGCTCAATGGAATGGACAGCTGTCAACCTACAGACACACATACACACACAGGCTATATATTTCCAATTTCTCTTCTCATAGACAATAGGAAAAATTTAGATAATTTACAATAATTTATAATAGTAAACCATGATAGAATGAAATATGGTAGTATGCATGTTTTCCCTTCATATCTATGGTTATATATTCTTTGAAAAAGTAAGAACCCAATACCCAGAAAACATTTCTGCAACTTTATTTAGAGCTCTTAGCTTGAATACCATGAAACAGTGCCCACCTGGATGGTTTTTTTAAGGCTTCTATTCCTCAGTTACTTCTCGGTATGAAGATATTGTTTGATATTTATCAAAATGTACCATTGTCATCTCTTCCTGCTCCCCAGTCTGTGAATTAAATGAACCATCCGTCTCTTAGATATTTTTGTCATGTTACCATAAGCCTTTCAGCTTCTCATTGTGTGTGTGTGCATTTGTATGTGTGTTCTATGTAAGTACACATGTTCCATGTTCATGTATATGCATGTGTATGTACCTGTGTATATGTGTACATGTGGTAATTTCGTGGTTGGAGGTATCTGCTATTTTCCAATATAAATGTGGGGTTGAGGAGCTGTGTGGAAATACTTGGATTGCTGTCTTCATGCTGCATCTAAGATGAAGTGCTTACTAGCATCGTTTGCCTTTCTTATTTCCCTTGTAGTGCTGACATTCTATGAGTCTGCTAGTGTAGCTGTGAAGAAATCTGCACATATGAAAGAGCTTTACAATATAACAAAGTATCATTACAAATCTCTGTCAGCAGGTGTAACATGAAGGGGGCCAGCTTGTTGGGGGTTTCTGTCCTTCCCGTTACCCCACAGCCGGCAAGCCCCAAAGAAAATCACACAGAGATCTCAATAAGTTATAAAGCTGATTGGCCCATTAGGTCAGGCTACTTATTAGCTCTTGTAGCTTATATTAACCAGTTATTCTGATCTATGTTAGCCATGTGGCTCAGAACCTTTTTCAGTGGGACAGATCACATCCTGCTGCTTTGGTGGTCTGGGCAGGAGTGGGAGGAATCAGCTTCCTCCTTCCCAGAATTCTCCTGTTCTCNTTGGCCCATTAGGTCAGGCTACTTATTAGCTCTTGTAGCTTATATTAACCAGTTATTCTGATCTATGTTAGCCATGTGGCTCAGAACCTTTTTCAGTGGGACAGATCACATCCTGCTGCTTTGGTGGTCTGGGCAGGAGTGGGAGGAATCAGCTTCCTCCTTCCCAGAATTCTCCTGTTCTCATTGCATCATTTCTACTTCATGTCTGGTTTTGCCACCTATACTTCCTGCCTGGCTAATCAGCGTTTATTTAAAACATGATTGACAGACTACAGACAATTCTCCTGTACCAAGCAGGCACATAATACTCAAATCTGGGACAAGATGAAATTTAAATATAATAATTATTTATCATCTAATACTGAAGGGAAATATTTTACTTTTAGTTGTTATAGTATTCATCTTCTCTGTGCCCTTACCATATGAACTGCCCATTTTTATAAGAGATGAGAGTGGCAGGTTATAATTCATTTATTATAAATTAAGGCCTTGACTTAAATAAATATTTGAGGCTTTCAAGAGCAATTATGGTAATTTTCCAATGCATGGTTACTTTAAAAAATTATTGATAGGCTGTTCTCAATTATTTTTAACACTTATGAAAGTTATTCTTCTCTTACTCTAAAATTTGTAATAAATAAAAAAGAGGTTGAGAACTTCCACTCAAGAACATGAACTCTGTAGTCGCCCTACTTAAACCTGAGTTGTGGATGAATTAAATGTCTGTGTCCTCATGTAGCTCAATCAACTCACCAGCCACCAGCCATCAAGAAGGTATCCCTGGTGTTGATTAGGCAGTCATGTTGATGGCTCCCCATGGGTATAGCTTCTCTGATGTTACTAGAAGGAGAAATTTCACAGCAAACTCCACATTCTTTTGGCCCATTCAGTGGGTTTTTCCACTCCATCTTCTGCTATGATTCCTGAGCCAAATAGAACAATATACATGCTAAGATCAAAGAGGGAAAACTTACAGAGTTTCAACCCTAGACAAAGAACGATTAAGGTATACTGAAGAACCCTAGGGAAGTACCCCAAATTCTTCATAGAAATACCAAGTGGTCAGCCCTGAAACATAAAATATATGTATAACGTTACATGGACTGAGCATATTGTAGTTATATTTTGGCGAATACATAAGCACACATAAACTTATATTTGTAACAACAGTAATTTAGTTAGGGTTTTTATTGATTGATGAAACACCATGACCAAAATCAAATTGGGGAGTCCTAGGTTTATTTGTCTTATACTTCCTTATCACTGTTCATCATTGAAGAAAGTAAGGACAAGATCTCAAACAGGAAAGGAACCCGGAGGCAGGAGCTGATGTAGAGTCCACCCAGGAGTGTTGCTAACTTGTTTACTCAATCTACCTTTTTGTAGAACCCAAGACCACCTGCCCAAGGAAGACACCACCCACAGTAGGTTGGGCCCTCCCCATCAATCACTAGTTAAGAAACTGTCATACAGGCTTGCCCACAGCCCGATATTATAGATGCATTTTTTAATGGAGGCTCCCTCATTTCACATGATTTTAGCTTGTGTAAAGTTGACATAAAACTAGCCAGGACAAACAGTTAAAGAAATAAACGCTAAGAGTTTGAGATAGAGCAAAAGAAACGCATGTAGGAGGGAAGAAAGACAAGAGGAAAGTGATGTAGCTATATTTTATTTACAAAACAGAAAAAAATAACTTTAGAAGAAGGCTTTCCTGTAACATTACTCATGGCCCCTGTCTTAGCTGGAGTCCCTCCTGCTCAATCTGTTCAGCATGCCTGGGAGAACAATGCATCTTCACTCTGCTGATGTCTTTTTCAACCTTCGTACCTACTGGTATAAGAAAGAGACTTTTCAGATTTGCTTTCTGTCTTTCTACTTAGCCTGTCTTGTGCCTTTGCTTTGACCTGGAGGATATCTCACAGCCTGGTCCTTTATATTCCAGCCCTCATTCATGTCTAGTCATGCCTCTGGCCCTCTCCATGCATTATAATGAGAAGCTTTCAGGTACTGAGTTCCCAGATGGCGAGGTTGTCCTAGGCATTGTGTCCTCAGCTGTGTATCTGATGTTTTCTCTTAGCAGCCCCTTAAGGAATCATACTGTGTAAACTCTGACTCTAAGTAAATAGGTCTGGTTTTCATATATACCGTGTGTAGATGCTTGTCTCACTGCTTTCTAAGCACATTTTATATCTACCCTTCTCCTAGAGCACTGATTGATAACTATCACTGGTTTGTGGATACAGATTGGTTCATAAAGGATGTCAGGAATCCCAAGGCTCTTCTCCTTCTCCCCCACTCCTCCTCCTCCTACTCCTTTTCCTCCTTTTTTCAGACAGTGCTTCTCTGCAAACATGACTGTTGTGGAACTCACTTTGTAGACCAGGCTAACCTCAAACTCAGATCTGCTTGTCTCTGACTCCTAGTGCTGGGTTTGAAGGTGTGCATCGCCGCTGCCTGATACCTATATGGTTTTCTCAGAAAAAAAAGGAAAGTAGTTAAGTGGCTAGAGGAATCTTAGTAGATCTGATGGTCCTTGAATATGGTATATGGGATTTGTGTTTGAAAGGAAGCCAATGTATACAGAACCAGTGTTGCTGCTGATGTGACATTGGTGATGGAAGATAATACAAAAGGAAGCAATATAATATGGTGACAGTTAACATTTTGTAAACACTTTTATAAATGTAATTAGGTTTCTGTTACTTTGGTGGTTGTGTGTAAACATTGTTTCTTTTGGGATCATAAGTATTTGGAAGGACTGTTTTTGAATGGTGATTATTTCAATCAAAGTGGCCCAGTCTAAGTTTTTCCAAGTGGAAACTTTGTTACCATGAAGAACTCAGTACTCTGTTTCACAATTGCAACACTGCCTTTTCTAATATGTTAGTTTGAGTCCTTACTCCTCCCCATCCACCAGCTGTGCCGGGATGTAGGGGAGCCATACTAGTTGCCTTTAAGGATTAGGATACAAAGAGAAGAACCTTAAAATGCAAACACTTTGGCAGCCTCAAGTAAAAGGAGATGAACTCAAGTGGCTTTAGGGAGAAGCAAAGCCTAAAGTGCTTTTTAAAGAAGAAAAGAACTAGGAGAGATGATGTAAAGGAAGGAGGGGAAAAGAACACTGTCTAGGACACAGGAGCTACCTGTGCAGAGCATCAAAGGGAGAAATCTATGCTCCAGTAAGCTAACTTGGGGCAGCCTGGGATTTGTTTTACTGTGGCCTGGGAAATGAACAACAAGCACAGTAGAGAGAAATAAATGATATTACATTATTAATCCTTTCTCATTTCTACTCAGTTTAGTGTTAAACGTAGCCGCATATTTTGCTGCTATTCAATGCTTACTTAGGGTCTATTGCTGGAATGGAATGAGAAGAGCCCAGCAGCATATCTTTACATCGCTTTCTATGTGAGTGGTAGCAAATAAGATGTGTAATATTTGTGCTACTGTTTTCATCTTGTCTCTCTAAGTTCCCTTTGAATTGTCAAATATAACTCCCATTTATTTGTGTATAATTCGTTGCAGGCTAATGGTATTTGTAGGACTTCCTGTGGCCATTATAAAAAGGGGAAGGGAGATGCCGCAAGAATTAAGAAGTACAGAATTATTAGGCAATTCCATTGGTGAGCACATGTAACCAAAAGAAAGGGAATCAGGATGGTAGAGACAGTTGTGATCTTACATTCATTGCTGCATTGTACATTATGCCCATGACAAGAAATCAGATAAATTTCCATCAGTCACCAGAAGATGAGGTAAATATACATACCCAAATGCAATTCAGCCTTTCAAAAGCAGGAATCTTTGTGACAGAACCAGGAACATATTAAGCCAAGTAAGATAAGTAGGGTGTAGAGTAAATAAATACTATACTAAGCGGCAACATTTACATCTGGAATGTTATTCTAAAAACCACAAATCCACAGAAGCAGAGAGAATAGACTGGTGGATTTCAGGGACTGGGAAAGGGTCATTTGTTTAAAGAATATTCAGTCAGAAGCTGTTAATTTGTAATTAGGAAAAATAAACAGACGACAGCTATTATTTATAACAATATTTTATGTCATGAACTTGCAAAATGTAGACTTTCAGTGTTCTCACCCTGAAAGAAAGCAGAGGTAAGGAGAGGAGATAAGGCATATGTTAACTAGCCTGAGATGGTCCACAAACCAGGTTGTGTACTGTAACTATACAAACTTATATTTGGCAATTTAAATAAAGAAAAAAGAATGATATTTGAGTAACCTCAACTCACAGCCAGAACCATGGTAGTAGGGTCATACCTGTTACTCATAAATCCAGAGAATCCCCCCTACAGTGCAGCTGGGGACATGTAATTCAAAAGTTGTAGCAAGAGACTCCCCAGACTTCTGATCTTCAGCCATGAGCAACTTCCCACCCAGGGGACATGAATATATGTCTCTCTCCCACTCTCTCTCTCTCNACACACACACACACACACACACACACAGCAAGGGGGGAAGAAACAGAGAGAGAGAAGGAGATAGCAAAACATGGGAAGAGATACAGAGAAAGAACGATAGAGAGTGAGAGAACACTTTAGATCCTTTTGCAGCAGAATTAAACTATAGCCTACTTTTGTTATACTCTTGGGAAGCTAAGTGCTTAGCAAGGATGGATGTCAGATTCATTCTGTCTGCATCGTCTTTGGGATTAGGCGCTACTCTGTTCTTTTCTGTCTCCGTTCTTATTTTTGTGATCATCTCAGCAAAGCACTTTGTATTTTCTCATGGATGCCTCCACTGCAAGGTAGACCATGAAGACAAATTTTCTGATCTCTACAACAGAATCTACTGGAAAGCACTTCTAAAACATGATTTTAAAAGGTAGATTAGAGGCTGCTTAAAGGGTTCAGTGGAAGGGAGCTTGCACCGTATATGCAAAGCCCTGGATAGCACTGTTTAACAAAACAAATAGATGTAGGATGGATTCAGATAACAGAGAAATGTCAGATGAGGAAAAAGAAAAGCAAAGCAGAGATTTTTCCAGAGCCAGCGTCCCAAATGTGTAAGGTACAGAAGGACCTGGAATCCATGCCATCAACTTGACATTCTCAGGAGCCATCTAAAATGTGTGTGTGTGTGTGTGTGTGTGTGTGTATTACTCTTGTGTCCCTAATACCCACACAGCAAATAACACCTTCAATGTAATTGCATTGATGAGAATAGACTGCTATCTTTATTCTCGCAATACCAGATGCTTTTATCCAATGTATGTTATAGTAACCATATTTTGAAATTTCCTCACAGTCAGCTAAATGTGTTCCAAAGATTAACACTGCCATTAAGTAACTGAAAATATCCTTGTCTAGCAAAATTATTATAAAGCGAATTAAAAATTAGATTTCAAATCCATTAGAAAAACAGGCAAATTATGTGAATTTGACTGTTCAGAGGAAAGAACCCACATAAATGGATATATATATATATATATGAACACATTCAACTCAATGAATAAGTAAATTAATAAGATTTTTAATAGCAGTGGACTATAATTATTTTACTGTTAGAATAACAGCATTAAAAAGAAGCAGTGTGTTTGCTCTCCCAAGATGATGATACAGTCAGCTTCAGAGTAGTGGTTGCCCAGTAGCCTAGTTAATTTCTGAGTATCATTTTGCTACATTATTTAAAAGTCTTAAAAAATTTTCCCATATTCCTCATGAGCTATTTCTCTAATTGCAATGTATTTTAAATAAATAACTAGAGGTGTGGACAAAGTGTTTTCTAAAATTGTTGATTGTATTTGACTTTTTAACAATGAAATGCTGTAAATGGTCTATAATGTGTCCATATAAATAAAATGCCTGATTATAGTGTCATAATGAAACAGAATATTATACAGCTATTGAGATACCATCAGATAATTGTATCACAAAAGAAAACATTCCTACATTAAAATCTTGAGGAAAGAAAAGTAGAATAGAAAGGAGAATTTTCAGTGTGATATTTTGTATGCATATAAGAACACATATGAAATTCACCAAGACATGAAGAGAATGCTTTAAAAATATTGACTGTAGACTTCTTAGGCCTTGACATTGTGATTATAAGTTTTATTTTAGTCATATTTTCTATACCTTTTAATTTTGTAGAATTACTATGTCTTTTAGCACATAAAATCAGAAGCAAGCTTATTTGAAAATATAAATTCTACAGACAGTTTTTAAAAAAATATTTCTAAGATTTTATTAATTTTATGCATAGAGGGATTTTGCCTACATGTATATTTTGCCCATGGAGACCAGAAGACAGTATCAGATCTCCTGGAACAGGAGTTACAGATTGTTTTTAGCTACTATATAAATGCTGGAAATTGTACCCAGGTCCTCCATAGGAGATGCCAGTACAGCTCTCTCTTCAGCCCCCAAGAACTGTTTTTTAACCTATGTTAGTAACAACTTCATTTTATTTTAAAAGGTAAATTTGTTGTTCCACTCTTGACTTTGACATATAAGGAAGAAGGAAACAGAAGATATTGATGGAGAATTAATACTCACAGTGGACAGAAGCTGTTCTCTAGGGGATTTTATGTGGTTGATGACAAAATACTGTCTGGTATCCAATAAAAAATTAATCTTCCAGGAAACACATGAAAGCTAACAATGACAATTTGTTTAGTAGTAAACCATCCTGCCCAAGGTAGAAAACCCAACACCCACGTAGCCATCTCCACACTATGACTTTCTTTTACTTTTCCACAGCAGGGAAAAGTTATATTGAAGAATTTGTTCTGTTCAAAACCTAAGCCCCAGAAGTCCTAACAAGCTATGAAAGGACACTCTTCCCAATAGTCCTTAATGGCCAAGCCACAGTGAAAGGCAATAAACAGCAATTTCTTCAATGTGTTCACTTTTTAGGGGAAGAAGAACAGAAATATCCCACGACTCTATTAAGTTCATCTTTAGGGTACTGACTTGAAATTCACATTTAACTTTTGGACGAATACACACATCATTAAAAGGCCTGGTCAAGCTTTGGTCTTGCCTATCACTGACACACTCCAGATATGTTCTACAATTTGTCAGTCTATGTGAAGTTGTTTTCCAGAAGAAAAGCTACCCTGTGGCTAGCATCAGGCCTATAGTCTTTTATTTCCAGGTATGAAATTCCTGGAAAAAAATCCAATTCCTTGAATTCTATTATCTAACCATTTCAATGACTAAAAAGAGGGGTACCACTGCCTTGTGTATCTTTATTACTGATATGGAAGTTATCATACTAAAGCCCTATTTATTTGCTATCTGTTGCTACCCTTAGACTTTAAGGAATATAAAGGCAAATGCCTGGGCTTTTTCATTCCTGGGCACTCAAGACTGAGAACATGATCTGGCACATAGAAAAATCTTAGTAAATTTTTGTTGATTAATGGTTCAGTGAAAAATATATTACATATTTATTAAACTTTGACATCTAATTTTGGCCATCTTTTAAAGATAAATTTAGTGTGTGTGTGTGTGTATTTAGATATCTTGTCTGCATGTAACTATGTTTATTAAATGTGTACTTGGTGCTTGTAGGTGCTTAAAGAGGGTATAAAGCCCCTGGAACTGGAGTTAGAGATAGTTGTAAGGCGCAATCAATGTGGGTGCTGGCAACTAAACCTGAGTCTTCTGCATGAATAACAAATGATCTTAACTGCTGAACTATCTCTACAATCCTGTCTTTTAGTTTTCAAAGTTTGGTCTTGGCTGCCCAGGTCATTAATGCTTTAGACACTAAATTGGCCACAAGTTCAGATGCTGGGAACAAGTGCATGAGCTCCATCACTTTAGCACTTTTGCCTTCTCCATATTCACTTAAGAGAGAATGGAAATCAGCCTTTCTACCAATTCTAATTTTATTCCTTCAATGTACAGGAAGGGTATGGGAGGCTGAAACTCTTCAGACCGTGTGGAAATCACAGGACATCTGTCCCACTAGTTTTCATACTTCAAAATTTGTTTTACTATCAAATATTAAAGGTTTTTTTTTCTAGTGCTAGGAATAAAACCAGAGTTTTACAATACTAGGCAGCTACTCAACTATTGAGCTATAGCCCTAGCCACAATACTGACTTTATCACTAGCAGAATTAATAGCTACAGATACACCGATTTGATTGTAGCAGGAAGTCCTGGATATATATAGGTGAGTTAGAAGACTATCAGAATAAAGGTACTTTTTCCACCTACTTAAACTTATACAAAAGTCTGTTAAGTGACATTATCAAGAATAAATCACATTATTGTATTTACATAGTGTAATATTCTTTTGTCTAATTATATATTTTATAACTTCCATTTGTCATGATTGACAAATAATGGGTAAAATACTCAAAATGATGTAGGTATAAGTATTGATGCATGACTTGCATGTATTAATCATTTAATCTTTAACATGACTTTATGGGGAAATATATTTTTATCCGATTTTACACGGGAGAGAATGAATGTAATAAACTAGTACAACTCAGATGAATATTCTCAAAGCATATAGTATTTATATAACAAGAGAAAAAAATCCATGTATAGAAATATCATGTATCTTGTGTGTTGTACAAATTCATGGGTCTAGAATTAAGATAAATAGTTCACAGAAAATGGCCAGGTTCTCCTGCAAAGCATGACTTTGGGGAACATTTATGTTGGCATTTTTAGTTTTCATTATCCAGAGTGGCATACTTATTCATAATCCTCTTGTTCAGCACAATTGAGATTTAACCTGGTCCACTTTAAGCTTAGCAAAGAGGAGATCTGTAGAAAGGGTTTGCTTAGACAGTGCAGCCATGAGGAATTGCTGACCAAACAGGAGCTACTTACTCTCAGTCCCTGGTGCATTCTTCAGCCTGCCTGCCTCCCTTGATTCATACTTGTCCTCTAAGGGAAACAGAGCTCACCAGGTTTCATCTCTTTGACTTTCAAATTATTTTTCCTAATTGGTAGAAGAGGGACATTTGGGATATAAAACTGCATTAGTGTCTAGCTGTGAAATTCCTGAGAGTTGTCGATGGAGAATGTGCTGAGGGATTTGAAAGCTGATGCCCAATTCTTCCAGCTTGTCTAGGTCAGGTCTTTTCTCTCACAGGGTGTGTTGTTAATTTGTTGTGTTTGGCAAACAATACAAACATAATGAAGGAAAAGAGTCGTATGTAACTTCCATTCATGGGAATTCACGGTAAAAGTCAAAACAACACAAGGGACTAGCAATTGGAAATGGAGACTCTGCTTTGGTTTCCCAGACACCCAGACTCGAATAATCACACAGAAACTATATTAATTACAACACTGCTTGGCCAATGACTCTATGTATTTCTAATTAGCTCTTACATCTTGAATTAACCCATTTCTATTAATCTGTGTTTCATCACAAGGTTGTGGCTTACTGGGTAAGGTTCTGGCATCTGGCTCCTTCAGAGGCTACATGACACTCCTTGACTCCACCTACTCTCTCTCTCTCATCTATCTATCTATCTGTCTGTCTGTCTGTCTGTCTATCTATCTATCATCTATC
>LOJH01001925.1:26911-45647 GCA_001685095.1 Ellobius talpinus
TCTATCTATCTATCATCTATCTTCAGATTTCCCACCTGGCTTTTTTCTGCTAAGCCACTGGCCGAAACAGCTTTATCCATTAACCAATGGTAATAAAACATATTCACCACATACAGAGGGGAATCTCACATCAAGCACCAAAGAGTTGTGGGTATTCAGAATGTTTAGAGAGTCATGAAAAACAGTGAACTGTTCCAGTGAGATATTGACCTACAAGATAATGAGCAGAGGAGAGAGAATGGCAGATTCTAAACACAGAAAACAAAGTTCTTAAAGTCTACTGTAGCCCCCAGATGTTACATGCCTGCCTTGAGGCCTGATTATATTTTGAAGTGTATTTCACAGCATAAGGAAGACTTGAGATTTTATGAATGTGGCTTTGGCATTTCTAGGAGACACAGTGTCACATAGTACTCTCTGATACTCTGGCTCTTACACTCTTTGCACCCCATCTTCAGCAATGTTCCCCGAGCCTTAGGTGTAGGAACTATTTTTAGAGATACTGATTGGAACTGGGTCCACAACCTTGTATTTAGATTGGTTAGGGGTTTGGGTAATGATTTTCATCTGTTGCAAAGAGAAGTTTCCTTCATGAGGCCAAACAACTACAATCGAAATGACTACCTAAAGATGAGCTGATCAATGAGGAGAACAATGGAAATCCAAAACTTGTCAGGAAAAAAGGGCCATGAGGACTCAAACCTACATAAAGAACTACAGGTGACTGAAAAATTCTGAGAGCAGGAGAAGCAGTCTTCTCTGGAAAAGAGAACACCAATTGACAATTCTATACCAAATGGTCATTACTTAAAATACACACACAACTAACATTATATAGAAAGAACATATTATATAAAGGAATATGTATATGTATATATGTGTATGTGTGCATATAATAACAATTAAAAAGTGGTTTATAAATAGGAAATAGAGCAAGGAAGGTTAGGGGAGGCTTTGGAAGGATGAAAGAGAAGGGGTAAGAGAAATAATTATAACCACAAAAGTAAAAGAAATAATCGAAAAAAGAGAAGACATAAAATACCACCCTGGCCTACGCCTATGCACTTGCTACCACTGTTAGTGTCAGCTTGCAGCAGGGAAGTATTTAATTGCATCTGTGATTGAGGATGATCACTTTGATTGTGCTCAGCCAACAGCTAGGGAGAATTCTCTCCCTGAGCAAGCTTTGGATTTCAGGTTACTCGTCATTTCTTAGCCATTATCAATGTTGCTGTTACTGTCATCATCATTATCATCAGAAGGGAAGTGTCGAGCTTGTAATTACATGTGGCACGGTGCTAAGTGATGTACAAGGAGGCACTTGGTTCTTGCAGACCAGATGTACATAATCACAACACGATCCATGCCAGGGCGGACCAATGTTACCAGTTCACGTGGAAAAGATACAAGCACGGAGTCAGTGAGCAGCTCTTATGAGCACTTAATTGCCTGGGCACTGTTTCAAGGCCACAGGCTCTTATTTGGTGGCTAACTGTCTACTTAAGCACTACTTCTAGATGACTGCTATGTTTCTGGCAAGTGCTAAGTATCTAATGTGCTGTTTAATTCTTGAAACAGCACTATGGGCTAAGTGCTATGATTATTCCAAACCTACTTACTAGGAAGATGTCGATGCTAAAGGCAGCTCATAAGGAAAAATAAAGAAAGATAGAGATCTGATCCAGCTAAACTGTGCTTCCACAAGCATGACAAACAAATCCTTTGGAACCTAAGAAAAGTGCCACGGAACTTTGGGAAGCAGACTTTCATGCATTGTGTCACTGTTAGAGATTTTAGTGAGCATCATGCAAAAGGATGCCGGTATCTGACTAGTCAGGTTGTCAAGTCAGAATGAAAACAGCTGGGTTTGGATGCCAGACTTTGAATTTAGCTATGTCACATTTTTAGCACCACAAAGTTAAACAAGTTTTAAAAGCAGCAAAGAAGTGGAAGGAAACTGTACTAAAATGGAAGGGAAATATTATACCTGGAAAATAAGGGTGCTCCTGAGTGGCACTGAGGCACTGAGTGGAGTTGAGAATCTAATTATTTCATTAAGTGTCTTAGCACACTATGTGTTCTGATACTTCTAACTGATCCCCTCACCCATGCACACACACTGGGAGGTCTTTACTATAAATATAATGCCATGCCATAGGGATATAAAAGATGTTATCGTTGATAGTCAAAATATTTTTTTCTAATTTTGTGGGCAGTTAGCTTTGGTGATCACACCATCCAGCTTTGTTGCAGGAATAGGTGTAACATTCATTTTGAGCATATCGTTCCATTTGAAACATGGTCCACCTAGGTGGAAATATGTCATGGCATCAGCACCTGGAAATCACAGATTCTAGCCTTCTTTCTAGGGAAGACCCCTGCAGAAGAACATGAGTTCTCAGGCTTACCTCTTAATTTCTCAAGAATCTGGTTTTCATATCCTCTCCACGCATTCTCATCCATCAGAAAATGCATGATCATGCTCATAGCAGGGCAGGGTCCTGATCCTCAGTGTTTCTGGACCAGACTCCAGCTAACTGTGACTTAAAATCATCTTCGGGCAATGTTAACCTGTAGCCAGAAGAGTGCATGTGCATATTATTTGATTGAAGATTGTCTGAGAACAGCTAACAGTTGCTCACTCTCCAGGTACACATCTTTCCTGAGTTCCCATCATCTCTCAGGGGACCTGGTGCTGCTGCTGATTTGCAAGGGAGTTCCAACCTCCCGTCCAAAGTCAGCTACAGGATTTAACAACCTGCTCCCAAGTTTCTGGGGCTCACCAGAACCAAGCCCTTACCTGCACAGCAGGACTAAAATTTCGCTTTTGCTGCTTGGGTTGGCTAAAGGACCCTGCTGATGTCTGTTGGGCTAGAGCAGAGGCAAAGATGTCAACAGTGCTCCCTTCAGCTTTCTTATCTGAAGAATTGCAGTCACCTTATCCTCAAGGTCTGACTTTCCCTTTTGGTAGTGTGTGCAATCATTTCTCCATCTTTAAATTATTGCCATGATAGCGAACACCTGCAAAGATGTGATGATTTCCCCCATGAACAATTTTTGTGAGACTCAACACATGATTTTGATAGTTTGTAGGAGACCCTGCTGGCCAATATCCTTACCTACATTATACCTTCTAGCTTGATTTTCCCCATACCAGTACTTTTGTCATGCATAGGTTTCTTGTCCTATCCTACAGGGTCCATTGATGGCATATTATCTGCCCAGGTTTCCAAAGGGCACATGATGACATTTAATGATGATTCGTTTATGTTGTGTGATTTCTGGATTAGAACACATATTCTGAACATTGGCTGAGAGTCCAAACAATTTGAATCATCCATTTGCCTTGTTCTTTAGCACAAACATGAGCTCAAGAATCAAAGTTGTCGCTAAGCACTTTTGCTCATTACTTCCACTCAAGTCTAGGGAGCAGGTGCCATGCTGGGGACAGCAGTAACTCCCTGTGCAGTTTTCTCATCATCCCTAGGCAGGACCATCACTGGGTTCTGGCTTGCCAGCCCCTTGCCTGCAGGCTATATCTGCAGCAGCAGGACAGCAAGGCCCAGGGGATCCCTTTTTTTCCTTCCTCCTTTGCATATGAAACATGCAATCTGTCACGCTGGCAGTCAATGGCACCTTGTGGACACTGCCTCCTTGGACACCATCATTCAGAGGCTCTCCTTTATTGTCCCCTGTCAACCTGTGATGGGCAGGAGGAGAAGAGGAGTTCTTTTGACATCGTTGGTGGAGAGGGAAGACGATTCTGATGACATTATGTGATCTGACAGGGGCAGCTGCTCACTGAACCCTTTGTAGTCTTACATGTGGGTTTTGATGGAGGGTGTGCATCTTGGGCTTGGAAAGTTCTTCTGCATGACAGATGATGAAGATAAATAAATGTGATGCCAATTAAAAACACCATGCAATTATCCTTGACCATACTTGTGCCATGCCTCTCAGGAAGAGATTTCACCTCTACATATGATTTTATATTGAGTCAACATGAGAAAAAAATCACTGTTTTTGATAATACTCCATGATCCTTTAAAAGACTATGTCCTTAATATAAGTCCTCTTTATATATGCATATGTTTTTTTGCTTTCTTTCAGTTTTGCTAAACATTATTTCAGTTATATGTGATGATTTTTCCATCTTAAAATTTTTATCAAGCTTTTGGTCATTCTTTGAAGAAGCATCTAAGGTACTGAAAATTCAGAGGGATAGATATGAATCAGAGGGAGATGAACACACATGTGAAAAACAAAGTTGGAAAAATAGAGCAATACACTCTTTCATCTTGTCCTCCTAGGCCTTGCAATGTCATTTACATTTTTTTAAATCTATGCCCATAAAATTGTTAGAATTGTGGGTCACAGCTGTTCAGCTGATAAGACCTGGCTGCAGGAAGCAGAAGTCACTACACCTCTGCAAAATGACCAAGAGGTCTAGATTTGAAAACAGGATGAACAATGCTAGTCTGTAACCTTTGGTGCAGAGGAGAATGTGATATTTAGTGGAGCAGGGGTCATAAAGCTAAATAAAAATGTTTTATTTGGGGTTATTAAACTGTATTTCATATAACCTTTATAACAGCAAACGTTGTAAATCAGAGGCTTGGGCTTACAGGGTAACTTATCATTCATTTAATAGGCACTATAATGGCCTTTGAATCTCAAGCCCATTCTAACCTTTTACTGATTGAAATTAAGATGACTCCCACTTCTTGTTTGTTGCCAAGGAAAGGTCCATCCAATAGTATGCTCCCACAACCTCCAGCCTAGAGTTCAGCAACAATGCCCCTCCCTTTGGTCATAGATCCTGACACTCTGATGCTCAAGAAGCATGAGCAACCCATCTTCCATAGTGTAGTTTTTCCCCAAGGAAGTGATTTGAGAACCTAAAACTACATTTATGTGTAATGGACACCAAACATTATACTGTCTCCAGGGGAGTTTTAACCCAGGACACGGCCCATTTGGTAGATTTGCTGTACTGTTCAGTGACAGATAAAGCACACAGAAGACATTTATTGAACTGTCTTGATGTAACTGATATAAATGAGTGTGAAGTATAAGAAGATATACCCAGAGAACTGTGCATGTGTACCCTGTCTCAACTCAATAATAGGCACAATTGTCAATGTGACTGAGCTGCACATTTAAAAATTAATACAGTAGTCACTTCTGTGTGACTTATATTTTGCACACACACAAACAGCAGCGAAATCAACAAAAAAGCATAACAAAATCCTAGTACAATTAAGCTAAGGCCTCAGAGGAGTGGTCGCTGTGGAATGATGCATGGCTAGAAATGGGTATGAGCAGGGCTTCTAGAATTTGGTAAATTTCTTTTTCTTGTGCTGGATACACAAATGATTTGTTTCATGAAGATTGACTGAGCTGTAAACTACGATTGGCAGGGTTTTCTAGATCAGTGTTTGCCTTTAATAAATTTATCAAACAAAAGAATGTGCTCAGTAAGTTTTCGATGATGTGATTAACTTTGACTGGAGGGTTGGTCACACCTATGAAAATTAACTATTCTTCAGATGCCACAGTGACTTGGGTAGAGTTAATTGAATAAAATGATGTCACTGAATAATATTTGCATTAGTTCTTTCTCACAAAAATTGAATGTGGTTTAAGAAAGATAGCACAGGTTTCATTAGCATTTAGACTGCAATGTCGCCTCTCTTGGTGACTGTTTTCCTGTGGTGAGAGGGTATACATACACAGTTAGGTGACAGAAGGGCTTGATTGTTCTTATATAGGTAATGAAGACATTTGATACTTTCTTTAAAATCTCAGTCTCTGGGTACCACTGTAAAATAATGATTCCCTGGTTATGTTACAAAGGCCAGGCAATCATCTAAGTGGACTCTATAGAGGCTGTCTAACTTGTTGGGAGGCTGTATATATACTTATAGCTCCAAGATTCTGTTTTTTACCATTTCTCTGTTCACTTGAAAAACCAATATACTGAATATAGATCTTCATTTCTGTGTCAGACTCTTCTTCATTTATCTTTGACAAGAAGTTGTCCAATTTAGAGATGATCCTCACCACCCATGTACCATACTATACTAGTGTTTGAAGACTGACACGCGCAACATTATTGGGTGGTGCACCTAAAACGGACGAAATGGTTATTATGCAGTTATGTATTATGCAATCAATCTGTGAAGTAAAAATAAATGAAATTGGGTTTTTCACAATTGTGAAAAATTGGAATTTAAAACCGTGTTATCAGTAAGAACACTTTACCTCTGAAACATGAATGGAGGAAGACTCCCCATGTCTCTTCCAGCCATGGGGGATCCTGGCAATCCTGCCATCCCTTTACTACAGTGGTGTCACTCTGATCTCTGCCTTATTACTCCACTTTCTTCCTTTTGATAGATAGGACTCTGCGTGTCTGATTTTCATGTATGGAGTGCAATCAACCAAAAATTGAACACACTTCCATCTTAAGATCTTCATACCCATGCCATACTCATGACATATTCCTACTTTAAAGTAAGCTCACATTCTATGGTTCCATGTACGTATTTGGAAAATATCAGCTTTCCAGGAGTTATAGAGAAGATCCTGAAAAGAAACTAGGAAGGATGTGTGTGTGTGTGTGTATCTACATTTAAAACCCTTTGAAGCTTGTTGCACGTGCAAAGCGAGTGACTAAGGGACTAAAGCTTTGTTTCATTTCTCAGTCAATGTTGGAGCTCAGAGAAGAAGGCTGTACAGTTGGTTATTTGTCAGTGAAATGTCTTTCGGTCTGTGGGCTGTGTCATGCACTCTTTTGGATATTTTGTATAGGTTTGTACAGTTAAGAAACAAAGTCTGTCCTCCTGGCACTTATGGTCAAAATGAAAGAAGCAGTATTACACTAAGGAGCAGCCAAACAAATCTCTTGGTGCAAATATCTTAAATGCCAGTATAGCACACCATGCAATGCTATCGTAATGAGAGGAAGCCCAGCTTTTGATTAGGGTATACAAGAAACATTCACCCAGAGAAAATGATACTTACAGTGAACCCAAGGAATGAACAGGAGCTGGTCAAGTACAAATTGGTGAACATTCCAGGTCAGTTTCATGGAGACAGAATGAACAAAAGTACATTTAGGACATGCAGAGGAAGCTCTAAGGGGCACAAGAGTAAGAGTGGGAACCAGGCCCTCCATAGACTCATGACAATAGATGTTTATGATTTGGGGATCCTGTGTAATGGGAAGACGTAGAAAGTTTTAAGCAGGAAAATCACAAGCTCTGAATTACCAAAATTTTTAGTATAATCCTACCAGCTAATGTTTTGAAAACATATTGAGACAGAAAAGTGGCCCCATAGGCTATGATAAAGCTATGTCAAGCTGTGACAGAAACCTCAGTACATAAGCAGATCCCAGACATACACCTGTTGCTTCAGCTGACTCAGAAGACTTCCAGAGTCCTAGGTCCCTGGATGAAGGCAACATAGATCAAGAGTGAATTATTTCTCCATAAACTCTATGCAGAACAAATTTCTAAGATAATAAAAAATATTTAAAAATCTTAAATATATAGTATCTAAACTTGACAAAGGAGGTTTCACTATGTATCCTCTGCTTACTTTCTATTAATCATGGAAAATTATTTTTATGTTTCTAGTCAAGCATCAAAATTTGATTTGCATAGATATGTGTGTGTCCCCTGGTAACTTTAATGTTAGTTAGTGGTACTTAGAATCATTGTCATAGATGAGAATATAATTTCTCATATTTAGGATTATTTATTGGTGTATTGAACCTCTGATCTAACAAACATCTGGCATATTACAAGAAGGCTACGGGACAATGAAAGCTGTCTTTAACAAACATCTTTGTTTTCTATCTCGGGAAGACATAGATTTTCAGCTGTGAGAAAGGAGGCGTTGAGAGATGCGAATAAAGTAAAGTAGTTCCCCTACCATGAAAATAATTTTGTGACCACTTAATAAAAACCATGTAGCCAGATGGTGGTGGCACATGCCTTTAATCTCAGTACTCAGGAGGCAGAGGCCGGCGGATCTCTGTGAATTCGAGGGCAGCCTGCTCTACAAGAGCTAGTTCCAGGGCAGGCTCCAAAGCTCCAGAGAAACCCTGTCTTGAAAAGCTTAAAAAAACAAACAAATAAAAAAGCACACAATAAAAAGCATGTAGGTTCAATTCTGATATCTTAGACACGCCTGGGCCTTTGCCCACAGGAGTCTAGTATGCACAGCTTCTCCCTGCTGCCTGTGTTATTGCCTGAGAGAAAATGAGTTCCCTTTCCTGGCAGAAGCCTTGCAGATGAACCCCATGGACTTCCCAGAAGCTTTATTATATGTACATACCTACCAAGCAGCTGGAGAGCCTCCCGCTCTTAGAACGATTCCTAATCCCAACAGAATACATGGCCAGGATGTGAGGGTGAGGGTGGGCGTGGGAGTGGCCTTGGCAGAGGGCTCCAGAACCACTGCTCTCTCTGCATAGTATTATCCACATGACTAGGTCGCCTCCATCAAAATCAACAGGACCTTATGGCAATGTTCCGATCTGAAATTATTTCAAGTGGGTTCCTGTGTAGTTACAACTCTGTACTTGCAATCTTTGGGATTTCAATTTGGAAAGTCATTCAAGTGAGTAGTTTAATGTTGGGCTGTTTCTTCTGTTTTCCATTCAAGCTCACAAATTTCTAAAACAACATTATAATGAGCAAACTCTGTGTTTCCCGGGACTGTAGGGGTTACTGTTCTCTTTGCTTCATGTATAAAAGATTAGATCAGAACTGACTATCAGCAAGGCACTGGGATTGATAAAGACAAGTCTTATGAATATAAAGACAGTTTTTAATTCCTAGATAACAATTTATCTTAAGTGATATAATCCATAATCCACTTTAACTTCAAATGTACAACTGAGCTCAGTCCTCAGGCTACTGAGTTATTAGAATCACAGAGATTCTCCTCAGTAATGATGCTAAAGCCCTGTTTCTTATCCAAGTACACTGGTCTCCTGGGTATAAAAGTATCTCAAATAAATCACGTTTGAGAATTAGTTAGGATGCATTTTGCCTTCAAATTTTTAAACCAACAGTGTACAATACACATGTAAAGTTGAACGGATTCTGGAGTTCTGCAAAGCTTCTTATAAACACCATCAATCCCTTGCCCCTCTGCCCAAATCCTTTCTCCTAACTACTATGTAGAACTCATAATACATATTCTTATTGAAAATTTTTCCTTATTTCTAATAGATATGCTTACATTGTTCCTGTTTAATATTTCAATTTGAGGTGCCCCTGAGTTTCTACTGTGTCAAACGGAAGAGGTAACTTTCTTTCCACCTCTGCCGTGGGTTCCCTCTTCTGACTCTAGGGTTCCCAAGGAAGGGATATCTTAATTTTCAAAATATAGGTTCTTTTCATTATTTTCAGTATTAGAAGAGAATATACTATGATTCCCTCTGCTTTGCTGTAGAGGTACTTGCTGTCTCCTGTTTTAATGGGTGCTTGCATGAAGTTTTCACAATGTAATACACTTCTTTGCCCATCATTGAACTCACAAAAAAGTCTCTGGATTTTTCAGGCTGCGTACACCAGTGTTTTCTTCCTGAGGGGTAGACTTATGGCCCACTCAGGCTTGGCAGTTTGGCTGTCACAAAATGAACCTTGGTGTCATTACCACCATAACGATCTCTCTGTGTTTCATGCCATCTTTCATGAATCATTCACCAAAAAGGAATAGGGATTAAACTAAAGCTTTATACATCCAAAAAAAAAGAAGAATGAAAGAAAGAAAAAGGATCACATAAAATCCCTTTCCTCGCCAAATCAAGGAAAAGCTACCTATGAATATCATTATGGTTCTCAGTAATCTCCCTTGATCTCCTTCAATGTCTCCAGGGGAGCAGCTGTCCTTCTTAAGAGAAATAATCGTCTATGTTGTAGCTTGTGCTTATATAATGGAAAAAAAAACTTTCTGAAGAGATTTACATTTCCTCTGAGGCGGGGAAAATGTTTCATAGGAAAAGAAGATCCAGGAAGAGTACTCTGGCACAAGAAATGCTCAGAAAGTTGGTGTTTATGAGTTAGAGCCCTACTGAGAGCTACCATGGTCAAGACATATCTCGTTTCTCAGTGTGCACAGCACTGTAGCTTACATTCCCTGCGCTGTCTTTGAACTATCTGGATATAAATTTTTAGAAGAAGTTTGCACAAAAGCTTCCAACTCTTGCAAGAACATCAATAGATTAGACAGTAGAACAATAAATGAATGTTTACTTCGTGACGCATCAGAGGCACATGATCATAGTCTCTCCTTGGTGCTATGACCTTTGCCCTGTCTCCTGCCACACAAAGAAGGGAGACCAGGGGAGCATGACAGCTCCGCAAAGTGAAGCTAAAAGTGTTACCAAGTGATACGAACAATGCCATGAAAAGGTACTTGGTAGAGTCAAGCTCGTGGAAACATTTTATTTTATTTTAAAGAATAAATATTTATGTGTTAAATAAGATAAATGGATATAACTGATAATACATATTCAGTACATTTTATCAGGAATAGACAGAATGGCCAAAACAAAAGACAGAAAATAATAAAAATGACTCATAGTGTAATATATGCCATGGCCTTAGCCATAGTTTCTCTTTTCCTCAATGGGTTGTAAACATATGAAGGTGAGAAATCAATCATTTATGGTTTAGTGCGATATGAGGTAGTCTTGATCTACTGTTCAATATCTAAATACTTATAAAACTTTGTAACATCTTTGTACATGCATTTTCTCATCCAGTTAGGTAGAACTAGAAAAAATACTGATATATTCCCACTTCAAAATAGATACAAGGAAGAACAGAGATAAAGTGAGGGATGAAATTTGACCAGTATGAAGTAATAAAGTGATTAACAACACTTACCACAGTCAATATGTTACACACTATAAGAAATGATGTTCATCAGACCCAGAGTGTAAGTAATGACATTTTTTCCTGATTGACAGAAGAGAAAAGAAAGGGTAAAATGACTTGGTACAGGCACACAACTGGTAAGCGACAGAGCTTACGTTCAAGTCTAAGCATTCTGGGCTTCATAGTTTCTGATCTGAACAATCTTGTTTTATCCTTAATCCACCCCTCCTCCTCTTCTGTAATCTAGTGATTCTTGCAGGATAAATTGTTGCTTTTTATTTACCCTTGCCTCTCTTCTCTATGGTATCTTCATTTCACTTGGTTCACTGTCTCCAATATGATATTACAACTTACCTGCTAGTTTACATCTATTTTTTACAAACATAGGCGTCCACATATTTCATTTCTATTCTGCCTTACAGCACAGTCAATTTCCCAGCATTATTTGCATACATTTCTCTTCATTTTAGAGGTATTTTAGGGATCCCTTTTCAATATATACAAATATTATATATATATAACAGCCCAGGTTTCACAGCTACAAATATAATTCTTGGATCCAAAGCACAATCTACAGTTAGTAAAATTCAAGAATTGGGTGCTGGTTATTCCATTTATTGTTGGTTGAATTCAATGACCAGATTATATAGCCTCTCTACACCCAAGTTTATTCATCTATAAAATAGAGATAATAAAGATAATTGAATCATAGGATCTATATGAAGAGTAGTCTATATTCTTCATATATATATGACAGAATGACTTAACAATAGGAGTTACTCTTGTTGTCATCCTTATTAATCATAGTTTTGAACAGAAACTGTCAGATGTGGGAAAGTTCTAAGGCTTAATTCCTCTGGCGTAGGATACCTGCAATTATTTTCTGTCCATGAGTCTCATATAGAGGTTAGCTTCCATATCACTCAAGATTGTTTGATACAAGTGAACTGCTCTGTGGGTGGACACTGTAGTTAGCACTCACATTGCCACACTAATGTGATAGTGCTCTGAAGACAGTAGCAATAGAAAGCGAAAATGACTGGATATAGAAATTAGCCTTTTTCACCATTGTGTGAGCAGGGGTTTTTTTTGAGAGTTTTGCCGTCATTTGCTGATGTTGAAAATAATGTTATTCTTTTGAATGTAACTGTATGTGGGTGACATGTCTTAATAGAATCAACAGGGAAATTTCTGATTTTACTGAGACTGCTCTGAACAACTAAATTAAAACCCTTACATGAATCAGGAAATAGACTTAGAAATGAAACAACCAGTTCAACATGAAGATGGCACTGAAATGGATAACGGTATTTCAGAATCCCACAACCTTGATTGCCTTTTCCTTTGTTAATTTTCTTTGTTAATTGTGGAGTAAGAACAAGAATCACATAATTCAGCAGGTGGACATTAAACATTTATTTTAAACACTAAAACTATGAAGTTGTAATTTTAGGATCTTCGGATATGTTATTTATTTACTTTTGCATTTCTTCATGTTGAAATTGCCAAATCCATCAAATTGCAAGAAGATATGACTTTTAATGATGTGTAACCAAATACAGCTGGTCAGGAGCACAGGCCAGGGGAATATTGCTGCTGGTGCTGGCTGGAATTGAAGGGAAAGCATACTGTTTCTATCAGATGCTATCAGATGCTTTGTGCTATGGTGCTATTTGAGTTGGCTGAACTACATTGGATTCAGTGGAGATGGGTTTCACTCTGTGTTGTTCATATCCATAAACAAGGTAGCTTTTATATGGATGAAGATGTTGAAGATGTGGCTCCTGATTCATGAGATTCTTCTCTAGTTATAAATATTATCTCTCTTTCTCATTCCTTCCCTTCCTCCATGCTTTTTACCTCCATCTACTCCTTTGTTATAATGAAGATGTGAACTCCAGTAAAAGCATAATTAGGTGCCGAAAACTGTTCAGTAGTTGTTAGTGAAACAAATAACTCAGCTCCTGTGTTTTGGAAATAAAGTTCTTCACCGTGTCAGAGACAGTTGCAAGGCAGTAGGACAGTAGTTCTCAATAGCGCCCTCTCTGAGCAGGCAAAGATTTCTTTATAGAGAGCTAGAATTTCTGTCCTTCATCTCTTAAGGTGAGGAGTTTGTCTTTCTTGTCCCCCAACTGATACACATGAAAACGTAAGGGTAGGATCACTGTGTGTTGCCGCATCTCCCGGGAATGTTGAGAGGCCATGAAAAGAGCCAAGTACAACCTCTTTGAAAGATGATGCCCTCAATTCTCTGTTAAGATGGATACATTGCAAATGGGAGCACGCTGCTGTATATTGGCAGGCCTGGATGTGGAGAATGATAACGCTGTGTCTCTGTCATGTCTTTTCATTTTGCACTCACTTGAACAATTGCAGAAATGCAGGAGCTAGTGTATCGGTTATAAAAGGGGCCCAAATGAAGGCCCACGGATGGATGAGTCCTGATGGCCAATAACTGACAGTGCTCAGGGTCCAGAAGGATGACTGCATTGACTTTTTGCATTTTTCATGCAAAGGAGGATTTGACAGCTGTCAAAAGGGCAGACTGGTCTCCAGCATCCCCAGAGATCTGTGTGAATAGTGTGCTTTTGGAGAAGTGATTACAAACACTAATGGGCTCTGAGAACCACAAATCATCAAGCATGTGCTTCCAAGACCAACTCACCATAGGGTCAGAGTCAGGAAAATTGGATTTTTACAATTGAATTTATTTAGCTTTTTCCCTCTAAGCATAATCTCCACCTTGAATGAAATTGTTATAATGAGGGGGGTAAAGATTTAGCACAATAGGAAGTAGATAGGGCTTAATTTTGTAGTCTGATCTATTGTCGTTGCTTGTTAATGTGCCTGCTTTGTCCTCATGCCCACATTTATGAGGGAATCCAGACTAATTATCACTCCTGCAATGCTTCTGTCTCCTCACGGCGCGAGAATGGGAACTACTCAGGCCTTGGCTGAGTTACGTGTTCAGATTCTAATCGTGCAGTTCTTCCTTCTTGTGAGGTTGAACCTTTGACTGATGCAAATGTGAGGGGAAGAACTATCTGGTGCTCTTAAAACGCAAAATGTAGAAAGAAGAGCCATGGTACGCACTGAACTGAAATATTTGAGTAGCATATGGGTGCTTTCAGTCACATCTTCTGGTGATGCAATCACTAGGACGTCAGGCCTGGAAGAGACCTAATTGCTTTCTTCAAACTCAGTCATGGTAGAGGATGAAATATTAAACAAAAACACAGAAACTTGCTCAAGGAGGCCCAGTCAGGACCAGCTCATCTGGAAAAGAAATTTTGACTTGTCCTCTTTTAAAATTGCCTCAATACATTGACTTAAGATCTGTGTAGTGTGTGCCTATTTCAAAGAATATGTAATGGCAAAAAATATCTGAATAAAGTCAGCCATCTCTTTCAGATGAATTTTATATGTACTTTGTGATTCTTGTATGAAAGTGTATAGGATTGTAGTGCCCAGCTGTCAATGATTTGGGCCGTCATTCACTGAGAGAGATTAGTCATCTTTTAGTCGTTTTTATTATTCTCACACCTGGTAAGTGGCTTTTATTGACCAGAGACCAAGCTTCCGATAATTCACAGACGGAAAAGCTTCCTATTACAAACAGATTGTCTCTCCACAGCAGTTACCTGGCCTGCAGTGTTCAAAGGTTCATTACTGAGAATTCATGGAGTATTGGCATGGATTGGCAAAAAAAAAAGCAATATATTTTTTGTGTTATTTTCCTATTGGTTCATTCAGTTCTAAGAAAATATGTTGAACAAAGAAAAAGAGTATGAAATCCAGTGCCTATTTCTCACAATAGTCGATATTTGTAAAAAGAAAGTTCTTGAAAAAAATATGATCATGTAGTTGTTTCTAAGTACAGGATTCTAATTATGGCATATTTGCGTGCATATGTCGCATAAATAACAATGGTAGAGTTCAGCAGCAATCAGTCAGAATCAGTGTTGGATGGAAGCAGGGTATGACTGAGTCGGTTTGCATTTGCAGAAGTCAGGTCCTCTCAAATATATGAACAGATAGGTGGGGAAGATATCAAAGATAGAGCATTGATTCGGTACTCACAGGGGTGCTGGCTGTCAGCCCTCAAAAGTCACTGTTCTTTCCTAGGTATTAAGCATCTTTAGACGCCATTGGGTTTCTAGAGCTTAATCTTTATCTCTTGCTGAAAACAAACCAGTAAGCTGACGATACTGCCTGAACAATAGAATAAAATTTGTCCATCTGTCATTAAGATAATTGTTATTGATTTATCCCCTTGTAATTTTCTGCTTTTTGTTTTTCAATGTTGGCGATAAATCACACGCACAACGGGCACCAAGCCTGTATTTGTGTCTATTATGTGGTCCTGATAAGGCTGAGCAGCGTTTTTTGCCTTCCTGATGCAACTTATTGAGATTGATTGAAGCGCTTTGCTTGTCCTATCCCAAACACTGTGTAATTAATGCTTCATTATGTTAATCCATGCAAATGTGAGGGTATGTGTCTGATTGGGAGGTGAGAGAACAAAAAGGAGTTAAGAGTTCACTCCAAAGTACAAATTAATTTATTGCATTGTTAACTGCCCTCTGAAGACTGAGGGAATAGGCTTCAAGAGGAACGAAAGAAAAAAAATGTGCACAATAAAAACACAGTTTTGGATTTTTTAGAGGTAGTGGCACAACTGATGAGCACAAGAACATTCAGTCACATGACAGAGACCTCACCTGGGGGATGATTTCAGCAGTTCACATGCCTCCCTCTATGGTAAAATTGATAGGAACAGAGAAACTAGAGACTATTTCATAAATATAAGAAATTTCCGTCATCCACGATCTCAGCCAATTATTTGCATATTGTTATATGGTTCTTCCCAATCTCCACAGTTATCATTTTGATTATGTCATACTGTGTGTTTGTATGTGTGGTCTGTGAGTTAATTCTTGTATGTAATATTAGACATAATTGCATTTTCTATGATATAAAACACTAATGAGGGGTTTGTATGTTTTGATAGTTTTTGTTCCATACATTATTATTATTTTGTTTAGTTTTATTTATTATTATTATTATTAATTATTAGAGGTAATTGCCTAGGAAAGGAATTATTAGAGCCTACATCTTTTTATGCCTTTAAATACACATTGCTATTTGTAAAACCATGTTGAGGTTCCAATATCTCACATAGATACCAATAAGTGGCTGCTGAACTTAAGCATATCCCTCCATTAAACTGTCATAACTCTTGAGGTTACCCATTAAGTCATGTTGTTATATCTAATCATACCTTAATGTGAGCAAAGGGCAGCACCTCTTTTGCCCACTAGGTGATGCTATTTTAAATACAGTTTGGGAATGGAAAGCATCCTTGCAGTTCCATGTCCAGGCTACATAGGATGGTCAGGCCTATGTATGTACTAGACAGAAAACTGTACTATTGTCAGGAACAAAATTTTGGTGAGGGAGGGGTTTTGAAACAGAAAACTCCAAACAGAATCTGGATTTTATTTCTCAGTGTTAATCAACTGGAGACGTTTAGAGGAATGGCTGCAAGATGTTCATGGCTATTGGTTTTATTGCTAATTTTTTAATTCATTTTTATTGAGCTCTACATTTTTCTCTGCTCCCCTCCTTGCCTCTCCCCTCCCCTTCAACCCTCTCCCAAGGTTCCCATGCTCCCAATTTACTCAGGAGATCTTTTCTTTTTCTACTACTCATGTAGATTAGATCTATGTAAGTCTCTCTTAGGGTTCTCATTGTTATTGCTAATTTTATTTGCTCTCATTTCTGGTGGCAACGTCAGAGTCTACAGGAGATGACGATATATGGTCATGTCCATTTCGCTTCTTAGTGTCTATGACCATTTTATAGCTGCAATTCAAATCTGAGTAGGATCCAAAAAGCTAAGTTGTTGACTGTGTATTTTTATTTAATCCTTTGTTTTATTTTTGAGAATTTGCTATATGCATTCACGAATGTATACATACACATAACCTAATTAGTCCATTTAGTACTGTTCTTACATATATGTATTTAGGGATGACCATTAAGTATTAAGTAACCTATAGAGAAGTTCATCCCTGGAGAAAACAGTTCTTTCTATCTCAGCATCCAGTCATTGCCTGAAGTTTTTGTCTAAGCGTGGCCTGGTGAAGTCTGCCACATCCATGATGGTGTCCCAACTGGTATTATCATGACAAAGGTCTTTTTTTAGGGAACTATAGAGTTAAGACTTCAAAAGTTCAGCTCCCTGTCATATATGAAAAACACTAACTAGCAGTAGGCATCCTGGTCCTCTGAATCTTAAAAATCTACCCCCCTTCCTCCTTGAGTTTAACTATAGAGATAGTGTTGTAGAAGTCAGAAGTGCCAACCTCTGATACTGAAACAAACCTGAGAGGTAGAAATAGACTCTTAAGTCAAAGATATTGCAAAGTCAATCTTATCCACTGGGATACCTATAATCTACAAGCCTCTGCTTCAACCTTTTTTCTTGAACCAGCTTAATAGATATATTATTTTAAATTAAGACATGGAGTGTGTTTATGTATGGTTCCACTTTTTTTTTTCCTATGAAAGGAAATGTTTAGAAATGCTATGAGCTTTTGTATGGTAGCTGTTCTCATCTTCACAGGATGTGGTCACTTGAAGATCCATTGCAAAATGTCAACAAATACATATCATATGTGAGTTCCTAATTAATATAACCAATATGCCAACACAATCTGCAAATTCTCTGTTTTCTACCATGGCCATGATAAAACTCTTAGTTGCTGATATTAGTGTTTATTGGAGAGGTTTTACAAACTCGAACCATCTACAGTGTCCCGGAATGTCATAGAACTTGGTCCTTGAGTTGATGGGACAGGAGTTCCTTCTGATATAGGTTCAAACCTCATTCTGCCATCATTCTTTACGGACAAAGCCAATAGTGTTATGAGCACCTGCGGAACTTCCTCCCAAGATTCACATGTCATTTTTTAGTAACTTTGCAGAATGGCAGGTTGACTAATTGGTTTTTGAACTATAGTCTCATACCTTGAGACCTATCTCGGTGTGTTTCATTCACTTCTAGTTACATGTCATTTTGTTCAGCCTACAACCATCCTTTCAAGCCATCTATAAGAGGTAGTCCAGTAAACATGGGCTTCCTATCTCTGGATAAAAAGTTTCTGTTAATAAGTAGCTAACACTTAGATGAATAAGAAAGCAGTACAATTTTTCTCTAATGCAATTTAGCCAAAATCCCAAGTCATGAAAATGCTAAATATATCAATTTTGAAAATGTATATGCTCTATAGAATATTGAGTTTTGTTAGTGCCTGGTAATACTTCTCATTATTAGATAATACACTTCTGAATCTGCATCTCCTTTAAATATTAATACATACAGGAACTAGAACAATCCCAATTTATACAGATCCTAATATCAGTGTAAAACAAGTCCCCCTTTCATCTCAAGGTTGGTGTGTAAAATAAATTATGAGAGCATTCACTCTGTAGATTAGGCTTAAATTAGCAAAAGGAAAAATGCACAGTGTCATATGTAATCTGCACTTGAATCCTACCCTCATGTTGCTAATGTTTATTTTATTCTGAATTTATGGCAGAAGAGGTTCATATGGTGATGTACAGAAGCAGCTTCAAGTAAAATCTATTTAAAAAGTAAATCCAACCATGACACTGACTATAACCTGGAAATGGTGGTGTCTTGCATCCTTGTGTGTGTCTTTAATCTTTAGATGCTGATTTTTTAACATTTTATTTTTTATTATTAAAAAAATTTTACCTCCTCCCCTCCTCCCAATTCCCTCCCCATCCTCCCGTCCCCCCTCCCCCTC
>LOJH01001926.1:3786-17650 GCA_001685095.1 Ellobius talpinus
TGTCTTCTGCACGGTAGGTGTCCAGTAGGTGTCTTCTGCACGGTAGGTGTTCACAGGTGTCTTCTGCACGGTAGGTGTTCACAGGTGTCTTCTGCACGGTAGGTGTCCAGCAGTTGTCTTCTGCACGGTAGGTGTCCAGTAGGTGTCTTCTGCATGGTAGGTGTCCAGTAGGTGTCTTCTGCACGGTAGGTGTCCAGCAGGTGTCTTCTGCACAGTAGGTGTCCAGCAGGTGTCTTCTGCACGGTAGGTGTTCACAGGTGTCTTCTGCATGGTAGGTGTCTAGCAGCTGTCTTCTGCACAGTAGGTGACTAGCCCCTTCACATCTGCTGGCCAGACATTGCCAGCCTGTTATAGGCTGCAGGACAAGCTGGATTCTAGAGGACATGCTGAGAAGAGCATTTTCAGG
This sequence comes from Ellobius talpinus, assembly GCA_001685095.1. Classification (NCBI taxonomy): domain Eukaryota; kingdom Metazoa; phylum Chordata; class Mammalia; order Rodentia; family Cricetidae; genus Ellobius; species Ellobius talpinus. The sequence continues at coordinate 4,193 of LOJH01001926.1, forward strand.
TGATTCTTGGGCTGGTGGCATGGCGTAGGAGGTAAAAATGCTTGCAGCAGCCTGACCATCTTGTGTTTGATCCTACACAAAAGTGGAAGGAGAGAGCCCACTATTGAAAGTTGTCTGACCTCCACTTGCACACCACAGTGCATGTGCATCTACACTTAGACATATACACGCAGAATACGTAGCAACAACAACAACAACAGAAGGACTCTTGGCCACATCTCAGATGGAGAAGCCACTGCTTCTCTGCTCCGCTGCTTTCTCTTTTTCTGAAGAACAGGTGTAGAACTGAAACTCCCACTCCCATGTCAGACAAGCACCCTGTCACGACACGACATTTTTCTTTCTGTATCTAGGTGGCTTCAGCTCTCCTACCTTTCCTGGGTGTGCCCTTTTCTTGTGGGCACTTCTTAGATGGTGATCCCCAAGCCACACAAGGTAGTATTGCCGTCTATAGCCCAAGCCACACATACATGAGGTTGTATTTTCTGTCTTTTCGATTCTTCTCAGGCTATTTGTTTTCACAGTGGTTCAGGTGCTTGTTGACCATAATGATTTATCCCCACCACCTTTACTCATTCTTTGACCAAACTGAGTGAGTGTTAAGGGCTTTCATCTTTCTTTATGAAATGGAAAGCTCTCGGATGCAATCGCTTCTGTAGTGGCTTGTGTGGTTTCCTAGGTGCTGAGTTCTGTGGCAATGTGATGTCTGTGTATTTTAGGACAGAGAGGAAGGCAAGAGAAGATGCAATCACAATAACAGCCACAAACACTGAGTGATGGAGTCTAAGGAAATAGTGGTCATCTGTGAGTGAAATGTACCGTGTAATATGGAAAAGCCGTTGTTCAGCTTGTGCCAAACTGCTGAAGCCAGTACCTTCTGGGATTTCTAGTTCCCTCCTTGCCATATTATTGAAGAAAAATGCCTGATGAAGTCTCTTTAAGTGTCTCTTTAATAACTTTTGTGATTCCTGGAGAATCGTCTTACCCACAGAGTTTGCTGAGTAGAGCAGAGGCATCTTTATGATATCTGATGCTTGGGGTTTGGGTACCAAGGATCATCTCATTACCTGAAACAGTGGATGTGCATCGGGAGAATGACTGCACCTTTCCAGTATGTTCTCTGGACATTCCTGCCCACGAGGCTTTCTTGATGTTATTGCTATGTAAGATAGATAACGTTTTTACTGGAAGATATCTTGGCCTAAGTCTACCATCCTGGCTTAACTTATCTGTAGTCGCCTCATCTGAGACTTGGACCCCAGTTGCCTTCATGATAAGCAAGAATATAACTGTACTCCTGCAGCTTTGCCCCGCCCCCCTGTGGAAGACCTTGATAATGACCAGATGTGTCTCTAGGCATTGTTATTCCCTGGATGGGAATGGGGGGAGGGGGGTGCATTGTCCCTGTTGAGAGCCACTGCAGGGCACCATTGCACTAAGCTAAAATTGTAAATGCCACAGAAATCGGAAGAACAGCAGACTGTGGCCACCCAGAAAACGTACTTGGTCAGCTACATGGAGGTGATTCTTAAGGAAGAAAACTAATACGGGGGGGCGTCTTTGGAGGTGTTTTATGTGAAGGAATACCATAGTCGTACATAGGTGGGTGACCCCTGTTCCTCTAGACTTGGCTGGATACTGCCTCTTATGTTTGCCGCCCTTCTCCAGAAACTGCTGCCAGGATTTTGTTGCTCGTTTTGCTAAGTTCTCACCACAGAGAACAGTTCCGCATCACCATCTAGTGCTTTCTTGCTGAGCCCAAGTGTCAGTTACTTTGAAGAGCTGAATTTTTGAAGGATGTGCTTTACCTTCTGCTAGCAGCTTCCTGGGCGGGTTGCCCATCACTCCGGCCTGGCCTTTGCAGCTTTTATGATTGGTTTTCCAGCCAACACTGTGTCCATCTTAGCCTCTCGTGTTGCCTTCCTTCAGTCTCTGCTAGTCGATAGCAGTGTGTGCTGCTGTTACCTTCTGTGAATTGTGGTCCCAGGCATCTGTCAGTCCGTGCTCTAGTCCATTTCTGCCACTTTGTAACCTTTAAGATGTCAGCTGACTTTTTATGAAAATAATGGAGTCCAAGCTATTTACTTTGGTGATTGTTTTTCTTTTTGCTCACAATATCATAGTTCATTTTAGCTGTGGGTATATAGAATTAGCCTGCTTGAGTGGCTGCACCCTCTGTCCAGCTGTGGTGTTCTCTGTCCGTCATAGCTTGCGTAGCTGTCACTGTCTGTTGCACAAACATGGCGTCATGCTTCCGAAATACAAATGTTCATCTTTTTCAAAATTTAACTTTATTTGATTAACACATTCTGAGTGGTATGATTGTCAGTATAATGGCTCCTTTGATCCTCTTCAGTTGAGTAATTAGAAAAAATACCGGATGCAGCAATTTGGAACAAAAATTTGTTTTCAAAATAGTATGCTTTTAATCCTGTGACTATAATTTTTAGCAGAGAAATACTAGTTCTAAATAAAATATGCTCTTATTAAACTGTATTACCATTGGAAATGCTCAGTTATATTGCGACCTCCTGAGTCTGTTGTAGGACAAGTCATGTATCTTAGGAGCTAGTAGAGAAGTCTTCCCTTAGGGTGTGCTGAAGAGGAGGAAGTGGTTGTGATAATGAACCGAGAAGTGCGGGAATCTTTCTAGAGGAACTGTAATAATTCAAGTACGAATTGATTTGAGCGGCAGGGGGAGAGTTGGTTTTCCTAGACTGTTAGTGCTGCCGAGTATTGATGGTGGCAGAGGCCTGAGAGGCCGTTCCGATTCTCCCGTGTCTTCCCGGTGCAATGCCTATCTTCATCTCTGTGATTTCTCGTTCACTGTAGGAGGTGGAATCAACTGAGGCTGCAGGAGAAAGAGCAGCACCCTAAGCTGGACGATGACTCTGAGGAAAGTGACGCCGAATTCGATGAAGGCTTCAGAGTGCCAGGCTTCCTCTTCAAAAAGCTCTTTAAGTACGTGCCATTTGTTCTGTCCTTTATGTTTGTCATTGAGCTGTTGTGTGCACATTAACACTTAGAAATTACACAGTAGTTACCTGTGGGCCCGTAAGGTACTTGCAACAATTTATTGCAAATCCAAACAGTGTCAAATGAAATTTTAGCCACATGCTGTTCATTAAAATTAGATGATAATAAATTGGCGAAGGTGCACATGGGGTATGTTTGTAAATGGATGAATCTGTGTAGACTTGTCTCAGCAGACTAAAAGCAACACATTTAAAAGCCTCTCCATCAAATTATGCTTTTGTTCTTAGTAATTTTAAGGTGCCAAACCGCTCATTGTAAATATTAGAGTAATTTCTTTAAGAATATTTGTTTATTAAAATCTCTAAGAGTTTTATATATATTATAATCAAACCTTGGGGAGGATTTTACTTTTGGTTTTTCACTTCTTTGTGGAAATAAAAATTGTTGATTGTTTTCTGAGGATCTTGTATCATACCTACGGGTATAATATTTTTGAGCTGACCAAATGTGCATCTAAATATTTTATGTGGATGTCTTTCTGCATAATGTCAAAAGATAAGACATAGACAATACCTCGAGTTTTAAGTTGCTGCTGGAAGCTGACTTAAGCTCCGTGTGTAAATGTCCAAGTGCCATGCCGACCCTCCGAGTGCCGCATGGCAGATGTGTGCCTGTTTGTGTGGTCCATACGGCAGGGCAGGACTCCCATATGGGTGTGAATGCCGAGGGACATCTTCCATCTCCTCACTGGCGGATTTAGTAATGGATGCTTTAGGAAGGCCTCCTTAGAGGTGCGGAGGAAGTCACGCACTGGGTAGCTTCTTTCTTTTCTGCACCAGCAGTTGTTCATAGAGCAGGATGCAAACTTCTGGGAGATGGGGAAGTTCAGTGTTCTTCATAGTCACTGTCAGCCATGCCCTTCACTTAGAAAGAGCATGCTCTTCCTGTTTCCTCTCAGAGCTTTTGTATGCATGGGGTGTGTGTGTTCACGACAAGCACTGAGCAACATCACTAGGCAAGATCAAGACCTACAAATCATATTTATTTAGTTATCGTGCCAGGGAGATGGAATCCAGGGCTTTGCTCATGGTGGGTAAGTGCTCTACCACTCACCCAGCCCCCCATGTTACAGTTTTATGTTATAAACTTAATTTCTCTTTGCATTAAGGGTGGAGGAGTAAGGAGTAGCTATTTTATCCCATAAAACACAGAGTAAAGCCAGGTCCTCACTGAACTTACATGGCTGGATGGCCTGACTTGATCAAGAGGATGAACCACATAGAAGGTCAATTCTACCTCTCTGATCATTTCTGCCAAGAAGTCAGTTCACAGCCCAGAAAGGCAAATCGTTTGTTTATTGCTACTCCCCAATGAAAATTAACTGTAGAAAGATAAGTAAAGACGACATTTATTGGCCATTCTTTTTATTTTCTCTGAAGTAATTGTTTATTTAGGAACAAGTAAAATAGTGTCCATATTGTACTAGCAAAAAGAAATACCTAAATTATAGGTTAAGCTGATTTAACAAGAACAGGCCTCTTTTGAATGTTTAGTAGATGATCTTATTCATAACTGTCCTCAGGAGTCAGGTTGGATGTACAGTGTTGTATAAGTGTCAGATTTTCTTGCAAAGCAATTTCACAGGTAAAAGAACCAAACTTCACTTTACTGAGTTGCTTTAAGAGTCACTGTATTGGCTATTAACTTTATCATAGTTAATATAAATATGTGCTTGTTACTTCTTAATTACATATTCCTGGAAAGTATTCTGTTTTATATTTATAAAAATAATTTAAAATACTTTATAAATGTTATTAGATTTTATATCTTCTATTATAAGAAAAAGGAGGGCAAAGAGAATCCCTGTTTTTAAAAAGTGTATTTTATGTGTATGGGTGTTTTGCCTACTTTATATATATATATCATGTGCATGTAGTGCCCACAGAGGCCAGAGGAGGGAGCCAGCTATCTTGGAACTGGAATTACAGCCAGTTGTGAGCTGCTGTGTAGGTGCTGGAAGCCAAACTGAACAGTTAAGTGCTCCTAACAGCTGAGCCAGCTCTCCATCCCGATTGCTACCATTTTTTTTGTGATTAAGTTTTAGCCAAGCCAGTTTACTTTAAAGTTGTGGATATATTTATTCTATTTACTACACTCAGTGGAACTGAGTGAATGGGGTATAGTTACACCCCAGGGAGTCAGGAAGCACAGTTTTCCATTTAAGTGCTATTTTCTGCAAGATAATGTTTAACTTCTAAATTTCAGTTTTGAAAGTTTGCCCAGTAAATTTATTCATCTGTATAATTTAACAGCCTTACGACAGACTTCAATTTGTTTTGACCTTACCTTCTACAAAACTCGTAACTGCAATCTTGGGTTAGTGTGACAATGCCAAGATCCAACAATTATCTGTGGTTGTTTCTGATGCTTTGGTCCCACAGGGATCAGAGTTCAGTAATTTCCTTACTGTTGTATAGTAATTTAAAAGACAGTTTAACTTTCTAAGGAGTAAATTTTATATGCTTCTCAAAGATTTTGGAAACTAGATTCCATGCTCCATTGGCATTTTAACAGTGTGGTTGTTTTATAATATTTACTGTTCAGAATGTAAAGCCATGAAACTAAGGGTGTTTACTACTTCTGGTGGAGCCAGAGCCCAGGCCTTTCACTCCTCACTCATCACACAGCCTGCTGACTAGAGTGCTGGGTGCTTCTCTGTTATCAACCAATATTTTTTAACTGAAATCTGAGGGCCTGTTGATGGTGTGGTACCTTACCCAGTCTGCACGATCCTTGCTGTAGAGATGCAGCCCTGGGGTGTCTAATGAGTATTTCTTTCATTACTTCTGTAGGACTTCACCCGTATTTGTAAAGATGTCATTCTGTACCCTGTGAAAACCCTTGGAGTGTTAGAGTAGGAGATATCCAAACACCTAGCCCACTGTTGCTGATTCTCTAGGGTCATATGGAATCCAGTGTCCAGTTCACTTCTGGATTCTTGCTGAGAGACACCAAACTGATAAATAGTTCTTTCATAATTCCCCAGTTGCTGGTTTCCAGTTCTTCCCACTTTAATTAAATTTGGGCCCTAGGGAAGAAGAGTGTTGGCTGGCTCTGTGTTGGGTGGATTGATTTCAGGCGGTCACAAGGAGGTCCAGGGCTTGCTTGGAGCTGCTCCCATGGCTTCTCTGCTTTGGTAGGAGAAGGCCAGTGGCTAGAATCCAGCCATTTTGGAGCTTGAGTGCAAACCCAGTCTATTTTGTTTTGTTTTCGTTATTTTTAATTTTTATTCTTTTGAGACAGGGTATCATCATGTAGCTCAGGGTGGCCTCAAACTTGGAACCTCCTTCCTTAGCCTCCCTTGTGTTGGGATTATAGGTGTGTAGAGCTAGTTCAGGCACCAGGTTTTCTTCCAAGTCAGGGCTAGCCTTGACACACTTGACATTTTGGGCCAAATAATTTTCCTTAGGGACTGACCACAGCACTAGAGAATGAATAGCATCTCCGACCCTTGGCCATTAAATCCTAATTGTTCTTTTCCACTTGAAAAATAAAATGGCTGTAGACATTGCCAAATGCCCCCAGGGAGCAAATCAGGGCTACTGCTGGATTATTTCCGAAGTGGGATCACTTTGGAGTCATACAATTCTGGATTTCAGTTTCGCTTGTTTGTGTGTCACGCCCTCTTGTCTGCTGTCCCCTCTCCTGTCCTCCTCCTCTCCCCTTTTCTCCTCTCTTAGCCCCTCCTTTCCTGAGCCTTTGCTTCCTGCCTGTAAATTATGCCACTGACCCCTGTGTCTGTTGATTGTGAAGTCCTGTCCAGACTACCTGGTCCAGAGCCTCCCTGCAAATGGGTTTCTTGAGTGGGAGCCATTGTTCTCTAGGGCGTGCCATGCTTTTATGGAGCTTGTCTTTCTCCTCAATTTAATCAGTCTTATTTTCATACTGCATTGGGTTTTGGTTTTGAATCCCTTTCTCCAAAGTGCATATGCAATATAATTATTATGATTAGCCAAACTAATAAGCAGGAAACATCCCAAAGTTTTCCTTAGGCTGTGTGTAGTGGCGTTACCACCTAGAGTCGTGCTGTTAAAGTTGCCTTACACAATACTGAGCGTCAGTTATTGAGGGCATAGCTACTGAAAGGAGTGGCAGCACCGGGAACCGAGGCCCACAGCGAGATGACTTACTTGTCTCTCTGCGTGTCTGTCAACAATCTTTACACCCTCCCTTCTTCCTTTCCTTCTTTCAAGACAGACCTGGTGGAACTCTTGGAATTCTCCTCCTTAGCCTCCCATGTGCTGAGATTATAGATAGATGCTACCACACCTGGCTCAGAGGGTTTTAGTAGGGCAGAGCAAATACAAACAGTGAATTGTGGGGCAGTAAATTAGCCTACTGTCTTTTAGGGGTAGCGCTGTGGCCATGTGGTTTTCTTTGGATGGGGTTGTACTTTGGCTTTATTATAAGTGGGTTTTGCTTTAAGTCATTTACTATGGCATATAGTTTCCATTCCATCCCTTGATATCAGGTCATTGACAAACAAACTGAAAACCTTAGAGTTGATACAGTTGAATGTTTGATTGATAAAGAAGGGAAGATACCAGCTACATATTTTTCTTTTTTTTGAGGGAGAGGTGAGGGAGATACTGTTTCTTTATATTTTGCATTTCTTATTTAAAAATTTAATAGCCCCAATCTTGTATCTTTGATAAACTCCTTGAATCGGTTTGTGCTTTGAAGTACTGGCAACCTCCTACACTGTTTGGCCTTATAAAGAATTCTTCACAGCTGTTAATTGTGCAGCAGAGGCATCTGTTAGACACTAATTTTAAGAACAACCCTATTACTCATACTTGTTTATGACCTTAACATTTAACTTAATTTTCCCTATAAAAGGATAATATGTCTACAAAGTGACTTTACAACCGTGTTAGTTGTAAATTGTGGTGTTCTCTGCCCTGCTTTTTGGTGCTATTTATATTAAAGTATCACTTCTTTTTGTAGAAAAAACTTATGGAACTTTATGTACTTAGAATATTTGATATTCTTATTTTTCAGAAAGTGAATTAAAGCTAGTAAGTTTATGCTTGTTTATCAAGCAATATTTAATGTTGCTTGATAAAAAAACATAAAAATAAAAAGACATAAAATAGTCCTTAATTACCCCATCTACCAGTTTAATTAGAAATGTGTTAACATTCTATAACAAAAAATTATGATTTTTTTTATGCTTAAGTGATCAAAAATGTATGACCTTATAAATATAATAATCATATAAAACACGCATCCGGTATGTTTCTCTGACTGGTACTAGAACCTAACCAAATGATTAATTCATGAGTACTTTCTGTTACAATCTGTATTACCCACCATTTGCCATTTTCTCTTTTCTTGTTGGTGTTTGTTGTTGTAGGTATCAGCAGACAGGTGTTAGGTGGCTGTGGGAATTGCACTGCCAGCAGGCAGGAGGAATTCTGGGAGATGAAATGGGATTGGGCAAGACCATCCAGATAATTGCCTTCTTGGCAGGTCTGAGCTACAGCAAGATCAGGACTCGCGGTTCAAATTACAGGCAAGTGCTCCTCTGCAGACTGTCAGTCTGTGGAGCTCAATTAATATTTCATCAGATGTATTGCTGTGGAGGAGGGGCTTGTGAATTATTGATGACATTTCAATTACAATATTCCTTTAATTCTTTTAGTGGGGGACATCAAAGGAAAAATTTTACGAGACAATGGAGCTGTAGGGCAGGAGAAATTAAACATGTAACACTTGTAATGAATTCCAGGCGTTGATGCTTCATTTTGCAGATGGGCCCCACTAGATATTTTGGGTCAATACGATGTCTAAGGTTAGCTCTTGCAAATGGATTGTTTACAAACTCAATTATGTTAATATCAATAGTTTACACAATATGGAATTTTAAATTAGACCTTTAGTCCCATTTATTAAATTTTACATTAAAATATTTGTTCTGGCAGAAGACCAGGTGAGTATTACAGTAAGTACGAGTCTCTGCTCCTGGGCAGAGTTGGAGCTCAGAAGAAGCCATTCTCTGTGATTTCCTTCAGAGCCTGTGCGTGATAGCATTTAGAGCACGCTCACGCTTCTGGAGTGAAGTTTCTCATCCTCTCCGTATGGTTTAGACTCCGTCCCCAAGGTCAACACCTCTGTGACTTCCATGAAGTGTAGGGAGTAATTTCAGTTTTTATCTGCTTATTTTCTAATACACTGTTAAAGCACTAGAATTGTGAGAAAATTGGTGTTTAATCTGTTTGGAGGTGGCACTGAATGTTCTTACTTGCAATAAAGAGCTATGAGGATAGCCTTGTGTAAGTTGTAAATTAGCTTCGTGTAAACCTATATTGTTGAAAATGTTGCTAGATATATTACGTAGGATGTTTCATCTTGGACACAGATAAACTAAGAGCCCTATCTTTCTTTCAGTAGGTTTATCTAATGAGTAGCAATGATGGGTGTGTGTCCTATGATTTGAGGCATTCATAATGTACAGTCTGGAATTGTCTTTGAAATAGTGTTGATGTGTTCAAAGTCCACAACTGCAGAACGTTTGCCCACATTCTAAGGCACTGTCACAAAAACGTGCAGTAGAGAGTATATGTGGACCATAAGATCCTGACTAAAGGCTATTATTGAGTCTCCCAAGCATCCTGGTTTGCTTTTATTTGTTACTCTTTTTACAAGTGTTTTACTCTTTTGCTCAGTTAGCAGGACAGCACTTCTTGTGAGGAGTGTTGTTTCAATTTTTCAGATTTTTTAAAAAATATTTATTTTTAGTGTGCTAGTGTGTGCATGTGCCTGTGTTTCTGTGTTGGGGTGTGTGCATATGACTGCAGGTGCCTGTGTGTCTGTGTTGGGGTGTGTGCATATGACTGCAGGTGCCTGTGTGTCTGTGTTGGGGGTATGTGCGTATGACTGCAGGTGTCTGTGTCTGTGTTGGGTGCGTGTGCATATGACTGTAGGTGTCTGTGTGTCTGTGTTGGGGTGTGTGCATATGACTGCAGGCACCTGTGTGTCTGTGTTGGGATGTGTGCATATGACTGCAGGTGCCTGTGTGTCTGTGTTGGGGTGTGTGCATATGACTGCAGGTGCCTGTGTGTCTGTGTTGGGGGTGTGTGCATATGACTGCAGGTGCCTGTGAAGTCCAGAAGAGGGTGTTGCGTCTGCTGGAACTGGAGCCATAGGAGATTGTGAGTCATGCCAGTGGGTGCTGGAAACTCAGGTCCTCTGTAAAAGCAGTGTGTGCCTTTAACCACTGAGCCATCTCAACCCCTAGATACTTTTGAAAGCCCCCTGTAGAAGGAGGAAATGTTTAAAAAGAATTTTAAAAACCAAACACCATGTTGTTGTTGTAGGGAAGTTGTATTGAAGTATAAAAATTTCTGTAGCTATCAGAACACTTCTTTATATGTAGGATAGATTTGCCTGGAAATATGAAAACATTCCAGCCCCAAAGTCAGCTGGAAATGGGTATCTAAGCTTTTCCTGTCTGTGACCGTCATTTCTCATTTAAAAATTACTTCCTCTGTTCCAGTCAGGCTTGTTCTCTGCAACCCTTGTGGTTTCTGGTAGTTCGAATATCCTGATGTCCCAGATGTTCCTAGGAATTTTTCTCCTTATATGACTTCTGCAGTTTTCTCTTATCCCCATTTCTTTCTTCTCCTCCTGCCCTATTGTGTGGAGTCCTAACGTCCCGGGCGTAGGAACCCTCAACTCATCCCTGCAGTGTAGTTTTGATCTAAAAATTAAAACATGTTCTCTTGAGTGGTGGCAGTCCTACGAGGAGTGAAGTTAGGGCTTGTAATGAGCATCAGCTGCAATCAATTAACTGTCAATGCTCATATTCTCTTTCCATAATGAAATAGTGTGGCATATTGGACCAGCGCCCAGATTGTCTTTATTAAAATAGTATTGGTGAAACTGGCTTCTGAGAATGTGGCACCACATCACCCAGACTACAGGGCTGACTGAGGAGGGGTGCGCTGAGGAGATCCATGAGGAGTCATGGTGTAAAGTGTCTCTGTACTAGGTGAACTTGAGTCTTAAAGAAAAATAGCCCTTAAAGCGATAGGGACGTCTTTGAAATCTGATATTGCCTTGTTGTTGACTGTGTACCTTTTTTATTTATAATTCTTGCAAGCTAGAGATGTTGGAGTCCTCATTGGAAGTGGTGACCTAATTTTAAGGTCTGTGAACATTGTGAAACTGCAAGTCTCTGTGATATGAAGAAACTTGTAGTAAATGCAGTTTGTTCTATTAATTTTTGTTTTGATAGAGGTTGAACAGCTGCTTTTAGGGGAGGAAGAAGCATATTACATGAATGAATAAGTGAATGCTGGCAGCTATGTTTCCAGATCCCAGTGGATACACTGACTTTTTACTTTATCATTATTATAGGGATGGGTCCTCTGAATTTTATAATGGAAAAATGTAAATGATTTGCCTCTCACATTTCAGTTAATACTTGACTTGGTTGTCATTTAATTTCTGATGAAGAGTTAATGTCCAAAAACAGCTAATGAACTTTAGAAGGTAAACATTACAATTTGTAATTCCCAGTAAGTTCTAGGCCATAACCAGTAGGCTTCCCACTCATAAGTTGAGCATTTGACCATGGAGCTATTGACTTGTCCTAAATTCAGTAAGTAATCAATGGTAATCAAAGATGAAAGGAGCTATAGTATGTTTGGTAATTGATGCTAATCACTCTAGTACATTTAGCCAATTCGTGTCATCTTGCTGGTATTGAGGCCGGGAAAGTGGTTCACTCGCCTGTTAATGGGTTTGATTGCCAAATGGGTTTATGGTCCAGGAATAGCCTGCCTCAGCTGTGGGATTTCAACTCTGCATGAGAACCTTCTGTTATTCTAATGGGGGGGAATGATAGAAATTAAAGGACACTGTAATGCCAGGTAGTAGATCAGCTGGGATTAAATAGTAGTCTTAGTGAGTGTATATTTCATCGGCCTATCAGTTCATAGAAGGTATATTATAAAGGAAAGAAAAATGCGTACAGCCTGAAAAGGCGCGCGCGCACACCCACACCCACACACACTCACTCACACTTACTTGAAGGTGAGTTTCTCTTAGACTACTTTAGACAGCTCTTGATTGGCTGTTTCCTAATCTCTGCCAAGTACCGTCTCCATGGCAGCTCCTTTTTGTTCTCACTGGAGGATATGAAGAAGCCGGCACATTTAATCCTTTTAAGAAGGAATACTGTCATGGAAGGGGCCAGGGCAGAGCCCTGCTCTCCCCAGGGAGAGTGAGAGACAACTGTCTGGGCCCTGCCTTTGGTGACAGCATGGCTTGGTGGGAATGGTTGAGTTTGTTATGACTTCTGGATTCTCTGTTCCAACCCTGAGGGTCAGGGGACAGTGACCACATAGAGCAGGCAGTGAAGGACTCATAAGTGGACAGAAGCATTCTGTCATGTTGGAGTACAGGGGTAGAGCTTGTAGTCAGAGTTGGCCAGTATCTTACTTTTCCACTAGATCCATTTTCTTTCAGTTACATAGATGATTTTTAAAATTTCAAGTTCTGTGTGGCTCACATTGAAACTTTCAGCATTTTAAGTTTAGGAATCATGTCCTCAGCTGTAACAAGAGAATGAAAATTATGTCTTCCCAACTTAAATGCCTTTCACACTTACATTCCAGTCTTTAAATGCATGTGTTGTGTTCATCCTTTCCATGCTGTGGGCTAGGCCCTAGATCATACCATGAAGAGATTGTCCAGATTTCTAAAGAGCTGAGAAGGAGCATTGTGTATCACAGTGGGGTTAGTGTGAGTGCGTTAAGGGAGGCTCATTGACCTGTCTGGAGAGAAAGGGCAGCTCCTGCAAGTATAAGGTGGTGGGGGAAGGGAGAAGAGGCAAGGTCTAGAAGAATGTGTGCTACACAAGGCCTGAGGACAGTGCAGGTGGCAGAGTTCAGGGTCAGGCGCTAACAGTGTTAGTAAAAGACAGGTGAGGCAGAAGCCAGATTTGCATGGCCTCATGACCAGGCCAAGGTGTAGATGCTGTTCCAAGAGCAGTGTGCAGCTATTGGAGGCCTTGAGGAGAAGGCCTGGGACATCCAGATTTTACTCTCAGAACATAGGTGAGATGATAGTCGCTGCAACTGGAATGAATGGTGACTGCAGGGGAGGAGGTGGTGACTGGAGAGGCTTAGGAGGTAAAGTGGGTGTGAATTTGTACAGGTCTCCTCTGGTGGGAAGCAAGAAGATTGATCAAGGAACAAAACAGACTTCTGGTTTGGTGCCCTGAAGAATGGGTGACAGTTCTGTCCTTTGCATTGGAAAGCAGTGAGGGAGGGGCAGCATGTGCAGATGTCACTGTTGATTTTTGACTTGTGCTTCATCTTAAGCACCAAATAGCATCCAAACACACATACACACACACACAGGATGGAGCAAGAAAAATGGCTCCCTAACCTCGGAGTGTGCATTTTTTCCTTC
>LOJH01001927.1:0-34563 GCA_001685095.1 Ellobius talpinus
CCTTGTATGTTAAGTCTCAGACTCAGGTTTTCATGTTTGACTACTAAACACCATGCTGACTGAGCTGTAGCATCCCTATTCCATGTTTTAACCTTCATCATTGAAAGCTCTAAATTGTTTCTCAATACAAAGTTTTGGGTTGATAGTTTGATTTTAAGTAGTGTAAAAACAGAGTAGACAGAGGTTGGGAAGATGGGTGAGATTTAAGAAGCCACCATCATGTTAATATTTCTTGATCACATTCTTGGCAGTGAACCTCCACGGCTTCCTGTTTCCTTCTGCCCAGATTCCACATTTCCTGCTTTGTAGTCAGGGTTGAGCATGACCTGCGGGTGAATCCCTTTCCCATGGTGTCCTCCACTCACAGTGTGTGTGCAGCAGGCTTCCTTGCTGTTTTCTATGTGCGTCTTAAACACTTCTCTAAACACATTATGTTTGTGACTTGAAAGTGCCTTTCTCTGGCCCGCTTCAGGCCAGGAGCGAGTCACAGATGTGCCACCTCTGAAACTATGCCTGCCATTCTCTTTGTCTCCAGCAGTCAGTCAATTTTCCTCGTTCTCCGTAGAGTCCTGATTCTATCTCTTCACCATACATTTGACATTCTAGTTCTCCTCTTGGGTCCGCATTCTCCTCTCTGCTGAGGGTACATTTCTGTCTACAAGCACAGCCAGCCCTCTTCCCCTGAGAAGTTTCTTCTCCCATGCCCTGCCAGTAACATCTAGGGTTTCCCTTCAGAACTGTGTTCCCTGGAAGCAGTCTGCTTCCACTGGCCCAATGCTCTCCCCTCCTCCACATATGTCCCCCATGGATGAGATGGGTTTCACCTCCAGAGCCCACTTACCGTGTTTTCAGACATGAGGGCATCCTTCCCATTCCCATGACCAGCAAGCCTGGTGACCTCGCCTTAATACCATCCTGTGTGTTTTGACCAGAACAGCTGTGCTGTGAGAATTGCCTATGCTCTGGTCCCCAGACACTTCCCTATCAGAGGGTTCATTGTATCTTTTGAATTCCTACCTTGTTTCTTGTGATTCCTAGCTCATCCTTAAATGTAGCAATTACCCAGGCTCTGGTGTCAGACCTCTTCTTCTCTCCACAACACCTTCTCTGTGGCCGGCCATTTGTTTACTTTTACAAAAACAGCTCTCACTATGTATTCCCAGATCTCTGCCTCTAGCCCAGACCTCTCTCCAGGGAAAGAAAAGAATGTGCATGTGTACTTCATGTATCATAATTTTCAGATTGCTATATAATCTTTGGGATTATTTTAAATCGGCCAGTAATGTTATGTTAACTGTCTCTGCCATAATTAGCCTAACCATTTTCCTGCTGAAAATGACTTGCCCTGAATTTACAGCTCTGGTTTACAGTCCATTCATGCATACTGAATTGAGGTTCTGTGGCCTGACAAGTGAAGCAATCCCACCCATCCCATGTCCCCATATAAAGACAGGAAACCTCTGGGGACCTTTGGCAAACTGGTCATAGGCTCTGCCTTCTGCTTCTGTGAAAAGTCACATCATCACTATCATTTGTACTGTCACTGTCATTCTGACACAGCCTGAAGGAACCCCTCTGCGACCCTCTGTGCATCAGCACCACTTTCTCCCCGTCCAGGTACCCATGACAGAATCCTAGCAAAAGCAAGAAGGAAATGCAGCTTGAATGTGTCCTTTAGTGACAGTGCCTCCATATTTTTATGCAAAGAAAAGCTATGAGAACATGAAAGACAGACCAAAAATAGCTTTCAAGGAAACAATATGACAGAAACAGAAGTAACCTTAAGTTAATGACATCATAAATGTTTAAAAAAGGAGCTCGAACTTAAGAGAATAAAATGAGATGAAATGGGAAATTAAAAACTAAGAGAATAAAATAACAACCTCACTCCAAAGCTAATAAATGAAATCAAAATTGTTAAGAGCTTAATGTCTTAAAAATGGAATTGTTGGCATAAAGGAAAAGCACTTGGGAATTACAGAGGAAGCCAAACAGAACAAACCAAAGAAAGAAAAGGAGAGTTGATATGAAAGCAGTATAAATCATTGCGAGGGTATTCACAATAAATGGTTGACATTAAGACAACCTTACCCCACAGAAAATTGTATTGGAAAGTATATTGGGAGCTATACTAGAAGAAAAATTTTCTTGAGTAAACTAAGCTGCCAGAAGGTAGTAGAGAATGTACTACTTTGAAGGGAAGAAGTGTTTATTAGATGCTAGGATAGATGCAAGTGGAGCCAGTGTTGGGGGTGCACACCTATAATCCCAGTTCTCAAGAGGCTGAGGCAAGAGGATCACTGAGAGTTCAAGCCTGAGCTACAAAGACCATGTATCAAAACCAAAATGGGCCAGCCTGATGGTTCAGCATTTAAAGGTATTAGTTTCCAAGCCTGATGAATTTTATCTCTGATATACACATAGTAGAAGGGAGAACCAATTCCTTTGAACTCTACATGCTTCATGGCACATAGATATTCACAGACAGACAGATATACATACATATATACATACATACATACATAAATACATACAATAAATTCAAAGAGAGGGTTTGGAGAGATGATTCAGTGGGTGAAGTGCTTGTCTCAAGCATGAGGACCTGACTTCAGTCCCCAGCCACCACAGAAAAGCTGGATGTGGTGGCACATGCCTGGGATACCAGTGCTGGGGGTGGAGACAGGAGGATCCTAGAGATTTGCCAACTAGACAATGTAGCTCAAATGACAAGATCTGGGTTCAGTGAGAAACCCTGCCTTAGAAATTGGTGGAGAAGTGTAAAAGAATACCCAATCAATGCAAGCTCTGGTCTCCACATTGTACCTATGGGTGCACCCGCACATATAGGCATACAATACAGGTGTGTCCACGTACATAGGTGTATAACACAAGTACACACACACACAAAGACATACAACACAGGTGCCTCCACATGCATAGGTGTACAACACAGGTACACACACAAACATATCACACAGGTGCATCCACACACGCACACATATGTAGGTATACAGCAAAGGTGAACTCACACACATAAGCATACAATACAGATGTGCACACACTTATAGGCATATAGCGCAGGTGCACGAACACATAGGCATAAGACACAGATGCACACACACAGTAACCATATACTAAAGTTAAAGATACAAATGAAGAGTTGAAAATAAGCAACTTTACAAACTGGGTAGAAATATGACAATTGATAGAGGGGTCAGGTTGCATCTGAAATAGGAACATGTAGCTCAAAAATATTTTTCTGATCCTTAACTATAGGAGATTTTCTTTTAGAAATAACAAGGAAATATAGATATTTAGGAAATCTGTTATTTTCTCATTCTTTTGAAACAGTCTCAGTGTGTGACCCAAGATGGCTGCAAGCATATACTTCGCTCGCTTCATGCTCCTGAGTGCTAAGGTTGTAGGCTGCGTGCACTTTATAGCCATCTTTCATTTTCTGTACAAAGCCAAAATTTTATTACTTTTATTTAAAACAGCATGATTTTGACTTTCACCTACAGATTGATTTCTTTGCGATGGCAGGCACCATTTAATTAAAACAACAACAACAACAACAGAACAGCCTGACATGGTGATATAAATAAATAATCCCAGTCTAGGGCAGCCTGGGCTACATGGCAAGATCTGATTTAAAAATATGAACACTTGAAAACAGCTTATTTCAAAAAGTATGTGAAACAATAAAATTACTGTACATACCCTGTTGTATGTGGCCACTTGTTTGTTTCCCGACCGCCCATACTCCCGAAATAACCACACAGAAACTATTAATTAAATCACTGCTTGGTCTATTAGCTCTAACTTCTTATTGGCTAAATCCTACATCTGAATTTAATGCATTTCCATTATTTTATATTTTACCACAAGGATCGTGGCCTACTGGCAAGGTTCCACCATGTCTATCTCCAGCAGCCACTCCATGGCTTCTCTCTGACTCCGCCTTCTTCCTCCCAGCATTCAGTTTAGCTTTCCCCGCCTACTTCTGTTCTGCCCTTCTATAGGTCCAAAGCAGTTTCTTTATTAACCATTGGTATTCACAGCACACAGAGGGGAATCCCACATCAGTACCCAGTCAGGACTATATGTGTCTTGGTGTAGGCAGGATTTCAGGTCCATGGGCCATCCCTCCTGAGTGACTGCTCATCCTTGCCAGTTGAGCTCTTTTCAGAGCCTAATGGCTTCCACTTTGGTGACAGCTCATCTCCTGGCTTCTGGGAAATGGGTGGGGGAAACTACTCCCCTTTAGGGTGATCATCATTTCTCAGTTTGTCACCCTTGTCTGGTAGCTCAAAGAGTGCCACAAGCAAGTCATGGGAAGCCTTGTTATGTGTATCTTGAGGGGAAGCCAGTGAGGAAAATGTCACTTCATAAAAGAGTGCCGAGAAGGATACAAAAGACGTGCTCGGCACTGCTCTACAGAAAACAGCTGGTACTTCCGTGCTGCTTCATTGCAGCGCTTGAGTGATGCTCTTGCCTTCCCATCATGCCCCAGGGAGTAAAGGTATCTACAACGGAGTCACTGTCTTCTCTTCACTCAGTGTATCTATGAGAGCACATGTATACATGTCACCGCAGGAAAAGAACATTGTATGTAAACCTGCATCATCGTCAAAGGCAAAGTGGGTATTACAGTGTAATATGAATTTCAAATATGTGCACTGTGACAGTGATGTGAAAGTAATTAATTAAAACCTTGGCTTTTCTAAAATAATGTTATATAGAGAAATAATTTCTGTTTATATGCCAAAGGATCCAACAAATGGTAACTAATCACTGCCTAAATGCATAATAGTTTAGAGAAGTTGTAGGTAGTTTCTGACTTAAAGTGATTTGCTTCCAAAGCACTTTAAAATGAGGTCAGTATTCCAGAACCACTCAGCATGACCTCTGTATCAGTGTTTCTGTAGGTTTTTGATTGGGAACCTTCTTAAAATGTCCACACCATGGACATGGCTCTATTAAAGGAGGATTTTGCTCTCTTGATCATAACTATAGTTGTTAAACAATCATGGCATGTATATAATTTTACCAACCGGTTTTCTTTCTTTCCATTTTTTTTGTCTTAACAGAAATCCTAGAGGCTGGCATTAAAGGAGCCTCTGAGTCTCTTAAAGGTGTGAAACGAAAAAAGATTGTTGCTGAGAATCACTTGAAGAAAATACCAAAATCCCCCCTGAGGAATCCTCTTCAGACCAAACACAAGCAGAACACAGAAGAGTCAGCGGCGTTCAGTGCCATCCAGGATGCATCAAACGCTCATAAGAAACACAACTGTGCCCCTGCTAAAACTGGGAAGCAATGTACCAAGCAAAATGGAGAAATACCTGGGATGACTGCCGAGGCCTCAAAATCTGAAGACTTGGTCTCCCCAAAGAAGGCCTCATTTCCCCACCACCGCTCGGAGCTGCGGAGATGGAGGTCCGAGGGCTCAGACCCAGCCAGGATCAGTGGCCCTGATGGACAGCAGGACTCCAGCTCCTCACCTAGTAAAACCAGGACTGACAATAGTGAATGTAGCTCTCCTTGCTGTAGCACCACGCCCCTTTCCTATACAAGTACCGCGTTCGATGTCTTACTGAAAGCAATGGAGCCAGAATTGAGCACCTTGTCACAAAAGGGCTCATCTTGTGCAATTAAGACAGAAAAACTGAGACCAAATAAAACTGTACGGCCCCCTTGTAAATTAAAGAACAGTTCCCCGGATGTCTCTAATCCTGCTTCCCAGGAATTGGTTGCCGAATCACAGTGTTCGCCATGTACCTCATACCCTGTACATGAGGCCTCTGCTCAGAAGAATGAGCAAGC
Organism: Ellobius talpinus; assembly: GCA_001685095.1. Taxonomy (NCBI): domain Eukaryota; kingdom Metazoa; phylum Chordata; class Mammalia; order Rodentia; family Cricetidae; genus Ellobius; species Ellobius talpinus. The sequence continues at coordinate 5,827 of LOJH01001927.1, forward strand.
TGCAGCTCATCCTGTCTCTCACCTGTATAACCCACACGACCACCTTGTTCCCAAACCTAGCCAACAGAATCAGCAGCTTCCGGGGCATCTGGGCTTAACAGGATCACTGACAAATCTGCACACCCATGAGAACACTAAACTTGAACCGATTTATAACATAGCAATGCCGTCAACTGTAAGTCTCACGCCTCCCTCCAGTAGAACTCAGGTTATTTCTCCACACCAGCAAATGAATTCTGTGTCACCTTCGTCAGTAAGCCCCGCCAGCTCCACACAGTCACCCCCAGGGCCCATTTACACTTCAACCCATGTTGCTTCTGTTGTCAGTCAAAGTGTGGAACAAATGTGCAATCTTCTTCTGCGAGATCAGAAGCCCAAAAAGCAAGGCAAATATATCTGTGAGTATTGCAATAGAGCGTGTGCGAAGCCCAGCGTGCTCTTAAAGCATATCCGCTCCCACACTGGAGAGCGGCCCTACCCCTGTGTGACTTGTGGCTTTTCATTTAAGACTAAAAGTAACCTGTATAAGCACAAAAAATCCCATGCGCACACTATCAAACTGGGTCTCGTCTTACAGCCAGAGGCTGGCGGTTTGTTCTTATCCCAAGAGTGCCCCAAAGCACTTAGTGTCCATTCAGATGTGGAAGACAGTGGGGAGAGTGAGGAGGAGGGGCCTGGAGACGGGAGGCAGAATGACCCAGGGGTCATGGACCTACAACCTGTGCAAATAATGAAGAAGACATCCAGTCCCGAAGTTTTACCCAAGTCTGTTTCAAGCAATTCAGATAATGTGGTCAGTGGCTTCTCTTCACAGGACAGACCTTCTGAGTCACAAGCCCTGACAGAGTTACCAAAAGTTGTGGTCCACCCAGTAAGTATTTCCACACTAAGAACTGACAGTCCGCAGGGGACCAGTCCCAAACCGGAACTTCCTAGCACACAGAGGCAGAAGGACCTTCATATTGCAAACATATTGTCACATCCAGCCGGGGTATCATCCCTAGAGATGGATGAGAAGTCCCATCAGAAAGGGGATGTGACACAGTCGGAAGGGAAGCAGGAGATGCACAGTGGAGCAGTGCATGCACAACTCCAAAGGCAGCAGGCCACAGACGACCCCCAGGAGCAGCAAGGAAAACTGCTGCTGAGTCCACGGAGCTTAGGAAGTACCGATTCTGGCTACTTTTCACGTTCTGAAAGTGCTGATCAGGCTGTGAGTCCCCCGACTCCTTTTGCCAGAACTTTTCCCACTATGGATCCCGACCCAGCTAAGAGCAGTGGGGCCCCAGGGCCTCGAATTGGTGCTCCAGCACCAGCCGCTGTGGCCACTGGGGAGAAGTCATCAGTTATAGCAGGACAGATGCGTCCACCCTTGGCCACGAAAACTCTGGAGGAAAGGATTTCAAAGCTGATATCTGACAATGAAGCCCTGGTTGATGATAAGCAACTGGATAGTGTGAAGCCCCGGAGAACCTCGCTTTCCAGACGGGGAAGCATTGACTCCCCCAAATCATACATATTTAAAGATTCCTTCCAGTTTGACCTAAAACCAATGGGGCGGAGAACAAGTTCCAGCTCTGATATACCAAAGTCCCCATTCACCCCGACCGAGAAGTCAAAGCAAGTGTTCCTCCTGTCCGTTCCTTCCTTGGACTGCCTGCCTATTACAAGAAGTAACTCCATGCCAACCACAGGATATTCAGCAGTCCCTGCAAATATAATCCCTCCCCCGCCCCCTCTAAGAGGAAGCCAGTCATTTGATGATAAAATCGGCACCTTGTATGATGATGTCTTTGTGTCAGGACCTAACCCGTCCATGCCCCCAAGTGGACATCACCGGCCCCTGGTCAGACAGGCTGCCGTGGAGGACTCGACAGTCAGTGAGAGTCACACGCTGGGCTCTGGGCAGTCTGCGGATGAGAGCTGTCAAGGATGCCCAGCCACCAGTGAGCCCGGGCCAGTGCAGAGCAAAGTGGTCCCAGCCCCTCACCTAGAAAAGAAGAAGTCCTATCAAGGACGAGGGACCATGTTTGAGTGTGAAACCTGTCGAAACAGGTACCGGAAACTGGAGAATTTCGAGAATCATAAGAAATTTTACTGTTCAGAGTTACATGGACCCAAAACAAAGGTACCTGTGAGAGAACCTGAGCACAGCCCTGTCCCTGGTGGGACCCAACCCCAGGTTCTCCACTACAGAGTTGCTGGTACCACAGGTGTGTGGGAGCAGACACCCCAGCTAAGGAAAAGGCGGAAAATGAAAAGCGTAGGCGATGATGAGGACCTGCAGCCTGGCGGAAGCGGGACATCTCCAGAAAACACCAAAGCCCTTCCACTGCAGCCCGCCCTGGGCTCTGCTCCCAATCCATCCAAACATGCCACTGCCACAGCAGGTGACCAGGTGCCCAGAGGCATCCAGATGCAGAGCTCTCCTGTTCAGCTTGTGGCCAGGGTCCCTGAGCAGGCCCTACACCTAAAGCAATGTCCTGTGGTTGAACAGCAACTAACTTCTGCCGCTCAGGACAAGATGGAAGTGAAGAGACAAGGGGGCGGCATCTCTGTCATCCAACACACCAACTCCCTGAGCAGGCCTAGTTCATTTGACAAACTGGAGCCCTTGGAAGGAGGCACCACCTTTACTTTACAGGAGCTGGGCCGAGCTGGGATGCCTGGGGCTCTGAAAGTGATAGGACTCTCCCCAGAGGAAGGTCACCCACCTCAGATGGCACAGTCACAGGCCCTTAGAGGAGAACCACGGGAAAGTTCCAGAAAGATTCCAAGTGAGCGGTATGTATTAGGACAGCCCTTGAGACTGGTCCGACAGCACAACATCCAGGTCCCAGAAATTCTGGTTACTGAAGAACCCGACCAGGACCTGGAAGCCCAGGGCCATGACGAAGACAAGACAGAGAAGTTCAGCTGGCCTCAGCGCAGCGAAACCTTATCAAAGCTGCCGACCGAGAAACTGCCACCCAAAAAGAAAAGGCTCCGGCTGGCTGAGATAGAGCATTCTTCAACCGAGTCAAGCTTCGATTCCACTCTCTCCCGGAGTCTCAGCAGAGAAAGCAGCTTATCCCACGCATCCAGCTTCTCAGCCTCCTTAGACATAGAAGACATTTCTAAAGCAGAGGCATCCCCCAAAGTCGATTTTCCCAACAAAGCTGAGTTCCTTCTGATTCCACTGGGCTCGAACACACTGAGTGTCCCTGGAAGCCACAGGGAAATGAGGCGCGCTGCATCTGAGCAGATCAGCTGCATGCCCACAGTGATGGAGGTCTCTGATTTCCGAAGTAAGTCATTTGACTGTGGGAGCATCACTCCTTCCCAGGCGACATCGGCAACACTTGTTGAGTCCCAGCCTTCTAGCTCCTCTTCTGGTGTTGGCGGCACCGGACATGTGCCCCTTTTGGAAAGGAGGCGAGGTCCCCTGATCCGACAGATATCTTTAAACTTAGCTTCTGACTGTCATCTATCTCCTGTTAGTGCATCATCTTTCCAAAATATTGTTCTTCCTAGCATGAATGCAATGGCGTTTCAGGGTCCAAGGCTTCCGGATGCATCTTCCACTGAGTTTCCTGCACTAACTGTGCACTCCCAGGTCCTGACCAAGGATCTTCAGCCAGAAATGTCAAGTTCTAGCTCTACGGACACCTTCCCTCCTCAACAGCTCTTTGGTGTCCATTTATTGAACAGAACTCCTACTCCCCTTAGTCATCAGAACATACCACTGTCTCTGCCAACATCTGCACAGGGCAGCAAACCAGGTGCACACCCTAGTGTGTGTGCATCTTCTCCTGGCGAGGGGAGCTTTGCTCCTAAGTACCAGCTTCAGTGTCCAGCGTTCGCCTCCGGCCAGGGTTGCTCTTCTAGTCCTCTGCATTCTGTACCTAATCCGGTTCTTCCAGATCAAAGCGGAGCAGATCCGTGTTTGCCTTCAGTAGCTCTAGCAGCCAAACTAGTCGATCCTGTGTCTAAATCCTGCCCTCTGCCATCACTGGAGCTCAGGCCACCAAACGATCAGGGGCAGAAGGGACTTCCATCCTTTGTGCTGCCTGTACCCAAACAGAGTAAAGTTCCTGTGTACTGTTTTGCCACTGTCACATCCCTGCCACAAATCTTAGTGACCCAGGATCTGCCCAACATGCCAATTTGCCAAACTAATCAAAGTATAGTGCCAGTCAGTGAAGAGCAAAATTCCATGCAAGAATCACAGAACCCTCTCCAAAATGTGTTGCCAACACCAGAGAAGGATCTTACCTGCAAAAGTGTTCTTCCAGAGACAAGCCAAAATGCTTCAGTTTCAGAATCCTTGACCACAGTTCAGAAGATGTCTGTTGGTAGACTCTCCCCGCAACAAGAAGTCTCAGCCTCAAGTAAAAGGATGCTTTCCCCAGCAAACAGTTTAGACATTGCCATGGAGAAGCATCAGAAGCGGGCTAAAGATGAGAACGGAGCTGTTTGCAACACAAACATTAGACCCTTGGAGCTGCCGAGTTCAAGGGCTGGCGAGGGCCATAAACAGAAGAAGCCAGTGCTGGTCAGGCAGCTTTGTACCACAGAGCCCCTTGAAGGAGTGACCCTAGAGCAGGACACGTGTCCTGCACCAGAAAGGAGCTGCGAGAGTGCTGACTTGACACAGGCTTTACCGATTGATAATTTGTCATCAGGACCCTCTAAGTTTGTGGTCACAGACCATGTCAGTGAATTGCAGGAGCTTAAAAATACCAAGTCGTGTACATTGGTGACTCCTACAGTGCAAGATTCACCTGTCCCTTCAGAAAGTACTTATGTTTTGCCTTTGAAATCTATGGACAACAACCAGGAAGAGGAGCCACCAGGTTCTAAACAGCAAGAGAACAAAGCAAACACTCCAGGGCCCTGTCAGCTTTCAGTCCCTGCTGTTTCACTGTTAAGCAGTTCAGACACTCAGCTATCATTCCCCAGCCTCAAGACTGCAACTAGCTTTACGTGGTGTTATCTGTTAAGACAGAAGTCATTGCCATTGCCTCAGAGCGACCAGAAAACTTCAGCCTATACTGGATGGACAGTGAGCTCCAGTAACCCAAATCCACTTGGTTTGCCTACAAAAGTTGCCCTTTCTCTTCTTAATTCTAAACAGAAGACTGCTAAGTCACTGTATTGCCAAGCAATAACCACCCATTCACAATCAGATTTAGTGGTCTATTCAAGCAAGTGGAAAAACAGCTTAAACAAGGTACTTGAGATATCATTTATCTTCAAATGTGGTTTGTGCAAATTAGTTTCAATAAGTCTTGATGCCTTTAATTGTCTTACTTACATTAAGTATTTTAATTCTGAATGACAATTTGTACTGTGTGATTATTAAAGGGGAGGTGACATTAGTCACACTGGGAAGAATCACCTACAGTTTTGGCAGTGATTCTGTCTGTAAACATTTTGCAAGCAATGACTCCCCCCGGGCACTGACTATTGGGTTGTTTTTGGTTTTCCCTTCAGCTGACTCTACTCAGTGGGTGTTAGAATTTTGATCTTTCTCCTCATTGACGAGTTGTTAGCTGAGAGAAGATTATGGCCATAATCTCTCAAGGCTAATTTGGAAACACCAACCTGTAGGTTACAATATTCTCTTGTGAACTATACAAAGATCCAGTAACTTGTCCTATGCCTCCTGTAGACTGATCTGCTCTCACCACGCCCACTTCAGTATTCTGAGTGAACCCCTGAGAGCCATTCATAACTGCCAAAAGATGCATAAAAGAACTCATGCCCTTATGAGTTGATTTGATCAAAAATTATGGAATAATTTAAGGTCATGACATTATAATTTGGAGTAATATGTGGAATTCTCATTAGAATTGTTGCCTTCTTAAAATGGGGAAATCATTTAAGCAATTACATAAATAAGAGTATTACCTTAGGCTCTGGTCATTCAGAATTATTGATGAACTCTTTGACTTCTTCAGACTCACAAGCACATAGTGCTGATCCATAAGCATTTATGAATCATCTGCATGAAGTATCTGTGATACTAGCATGACAGTAGAAGTCTGCATAGTTCTAACCTGACTTTTCTGTGGGGTTGTAGATCCAGGAAGGCACTCCATGGTGGTGTTCCTTAGCTGAGTGGATGATGGTAATAGTGATGATAATGATAACAGCAATAGATACTTTAGACAAATGAGGTGTTTTTTTAAAAATTAGCAGATCTTTAAATTATGTGAAAATGAGAAAAAATTGGTTTAATTAAAGACCGCAGGGACTCTGGCATGGACTGGAGGTTTTGTCAGTAGCTCAAAGTTGACAATATGGATACAACTCAAGGGCTGTGCATGGTTACAGAGGGCCATCTGTGCCAGGGAAGGAAGGTGCAGCCACAGATTCAGAGATTTGTTGGTGTAACTTCTTAGACCCCAAGTTCCCTAAATATGAACTCTAGATGGGCCATCCCTCCCCATGAGGATATAAGCAGATCTAGGTTTATGTTCCTAATGTCCCAGTGAGTGTGGTCCTCCCAGACTGGAGCTGTAACTCAGTGTTGGGCATATGTAAAATACTCCTTTCCGTCCCCAGAACCCAAGGGGGGAGTTACAAAGCCGTGGAAGAAGTCCTGGCACGATATACTTAGATTTCAAATCTCTTGGGGGAAGCAGCAGGTGGAAGGTCTGTCTGGATGACTGTCAGCTTCAGGAACGATTGTGACTGATCAGAGGGAGGAGAATGGAGAGACAGTGAAGAAAGGTCCACTCAGACAGAGCCCCAGAGGGAAATGGTAGCAAGCACAGCTCAGAAGTATGTGTCTCTGGAGTTGTTATGCCATCATATAGAGGGGTTGTGGGGTGCAAGTCTGTGCTCTACACATTTTTCTCACCAGAGACTTGAATCCGTGAACAAGTGGCTCAGGAGGCTGGGGCACCTAGCTGACTGCTGTGTATAACCCATACTGTCAGGATTGCAAATGGAAAGAGTATACAGGTGATGCCCGGAGCACGCAGACGCACTAGAACTGTTGCAATAACTGAGCCGTTTAACCACCTGATGTCTTTAGCAAGTAGAAGCTGGATTTGATGGTAGAAGAGTGAGCAGAAGGTACAGGGCGTGAGGGCTGAGGCGTGTTCTTGGAAAAAAAGAGCTTGCCTAACATGTATGGGTTCCAGTGTCTCTCTCTTAAATGTCATTTCCCCCGCTGGGGGGGGGGTTGATATGGAAAAGAAGGTAAGAAAGACCATTGCTAAAGGGGTAACGTCAAGCAGGAGTGTGTGTGTTCTACTTTCTGGAGAATCTGGTCTGCTTGCTTGCTAGGAGTGGAAGAAAACAGGTGGGCGTGTCCGTAATCACTACTTTGGCCTCTGTGAACTGGCCAGCAGCCTGAGCTCCCAAAGACTCTTCCAGTGGACACAGCCACTCCTCCATGATGCACTTTCTCTGGTCTAAGGAAGTCACTTCAGTCTTGCTGAGTCCCACTGTAGGAAAGGCACTTGTCCTGGTGGAAGTTGTGGTTCTTGTGAAGGCAAGGACAGGACTTGTAGCCTTTGCTGTTAACACTTGGCTTTGACAAAGTGGCATAGCCTCAGCTTAAGGTGGTACTCTCTCTAGGATAATTACACATGCGTTGTCATTTTGATGTCTGCTGTCTTTTCCAAAGATTTTATTGCTGTCAGCCCACATGCTGCCTTTGGCTTGACCTGACTTTCATGCTAACCAATGTTTGGTTTTTGAGAACTATTTTAGAGACAGAAACCATGTTCTTCAAAGAAATGGGAGAGGGGTGGGATGGAGACTGGGAAGTGGGGCTTCTGCTCCACCTTCGTGGCTCTCCCAAGTTGGAAGGGTTTTAGTGGTGCCTTTGAGGAACCTGAGACTGTATTGTATCTAGAGGTAGCTAGTGCTTTTCCATCTCCAAGGAAATAACTGTTTAAAAGGTAGACTTAACCTAGCAGTGGTGGTACACACCTTTAATCCTAGCACTCAGGAGGCAGAGGCAGGAGGATCTCTCTGAATTCAAGGCCAGCCTGGTCTATAGAGTAAGTTCCAGAATAGCCAGGGCTACACAGAGAAACCCTAACCCTGTCTCTGAAAAGAGAGAGAGAGAGAGAGAGAGAGAGAGAGAGAGAGAGAAAGAGAGAAGAAAGGAAGGGAGGGAGGGAGAGAGAGAGGGAGGGAGAGAAGAAAGAAAGAGAGAGAGAGAGAGAGAGAGAGAGAGAAAGAAAGGACAGACAGACAAGAAAGAAATGGAGTGAAACTATTACAGGTGGCCAGTGAAACATAAAGACTGTTTAGTCTGTTAAAGAAGGTTTTCTGTCAAGTTCCTGGGCCCCAAGGGAAGGTGGTTGGTTCACTTAGCTGTCTTGGACTGTGGTGGGAGACTGGAGGAAGACAGCAGAGGCCTTGGCTTCAGCTCCCTCTTAGGCACACACTTGCTTGAGCTAACCACTTGTCTGTACTTTGTTATGTTAATTGCTAGTGAAACATTATAGTGTTTGTGTTTCCAGCTTAATAAACTTAGTTTCTCTTTTTGTTTTCCCCTTTCAGAGAGTAGGTAATCAAAAGTCCTCAGTAGTTGAATTCAGCAATAAAGATGACTCTGAAATCAACAGTGAGCAAGATAAAGAAAATTCCTTAATCAAAAGTGAACCACGAAGAATTAAAATATTTGATGGAGGGCAAGTACATTTTTTATTCTTAAACATAGATTTATCCTAGCCTTTTAAATGTGCATTTGCTGTCTTGTGGGAGAAGACCTGCCAGTGAGGATTTTATTTAAAGGATTCGTAGCTAAGTGAGTCTTCCTGACAAGACGTGTTAGTATCTCTTAAGTAATTCCATGTTGATAGAGGAACGATGCCTAGTAAGAAATGTACTGTGAGAAGAGCTTGAGAGGAAACCTGGTTCCCACATGGACTTGTAGCATGGAGTGGCTTGGGAAATCTCTCTAAGAGAGATGTGCATTGCCTTTTGCTGTCTTCCTGTTAGCTCAAGAATAATAAACAAGCTGCAAGAGCCAGTGACTGGCAGAGTTTGAGAATAGTTCAGGGTTTACAGTCACTGTGTTGAATTTAACAATGAAAAAAACTTTCAAACTGTCATCTTTAATTTGTGGAAATATTTAAGAGTTAAACATTACAAGTAGAACCAGCTGTCAGAACTTTAGGTGTGATGTAGAAACTGGGAATCTTCTTTCTTAAATGTACATAAAATCACTGTAGAGTGGGTATAAAGTTGTCCTTCATTTTTTAGGTTGCGTTTTCATCAATCTTTTCTCAAAGACACAGTGTCCAATTTCCCTGCTCATTTTTCCCCTTTAAATTAGATACAAGTCCAATGAGGAGTATGTATACGTCCGAGGCAGGGGAAGAGGAAAGTACATATGCGAAGAATGTGGAATACGGTGTAAGAAACCGAGCATGTTAAAGAAACACATACGCACCCACACAGATGTCCGCCCCTACCATTGCACCTACTGCAACTTCTCCTTCAAGACGAAAGGTAGGACAGGCTTGCTGCCACTGCCGTCGCCTTCCTGTGCCTTTCTGCAGGGAGACCAGGTTGTCTCTGTTACTGACTAAGTTACATCTTGCCAGCACTGGAGTGTTTTTTATGTTTCTAGACACTCTGAGGAAAATATGTGTAATTACAGGGTTTTAGAATATACATAAGTAAAAGTAATGTTTTAAAAGGATCAGGTGTTTCATTTTACATTTTATTCCCCGAAATATAGTTCCTTAACAATGACTGACATGTTTTCAGAATCCTTACTTTGGGGCTGAAGAAGGAAATAAGTTTTTGCAAAAAAAAAAAAAGTAAATTCATTTAGAGTCAAAAAGATTCAAGAAGAGTTTTAAATAATAAACAGAATTCATTTTCATAGTCATTTATTTGATTTGATTTTAGCCATAAATAGCTATCTTTTATGATAAACTTTAACCCAAATTACATTAAATTTTAGTTTTAAAATTTTAAACTTTTCTACTACTAAATTTTTTAATGGACTCCCAAAAATAGTCATTAAGATTGTATTTGGCACGCTTCTGTTTTATGTTTACTTAAAGCATAGCCCTCAGGTGAAGTAGCTTTACCCTGCACAGGTTTCTTGTTATGTGTAATGAAAATGCTATTATAAAATGTTTGCTCATGTTCACAGATCATTATGTAACAAGTCATTAAAGATAGCAGTTTCACAAAGTAGGGCTTTCTTCAGCAACGCATCTAATCGCGGGGATGTCTGACTTACATAGCAGTGCCCATAAAAAATGATCATTTTATTGGAACTGTCTTTGTTCCATTCAAGTTCACATTTGCCTGTGTTGTTTGCTGCTGTTTTTGCACTGGCTGTCTTTACCAGTCATCTCTGTAGCCAGTTTTGGTGCATTTCTGGTTTAGATTTACTGGCATTTAAAGAAAGTTGCAGCTGTGTCAACTGAGTGTCTTTATGTTAGCTCAGACAACAGTGATTTCTTAAGAATGATCTAGAGAAACTAAGTACTCTTCAGAAAACTTTGAACAGCTCTAGAGAGTTTCAAGCAAGCCTGGGGGAGAGAGGAGTCCTCAGTCATGGACTCCCTGCTAGTGATGTAGCCTTCCTCCCCCTGGAGATGGTCAGGGAGGCAGCAGTCAGGATCAGTCCTCAGCATTGCCTGAAAATGAGGACCTTTAAACCGTTCACTGCTCTTTTCTCAGTAGACACTGATTTAAGAAGTATCTGTTAACTTGGGTTGTGAGGAGAGGAACATGTTTACAAGGCTAACCTTAATAAAACATTACCACATATATAACAGTGTTGCTGAGAGGATCAAGGTATAACCTGGAATGAGTACAACCTACGCATGTAAACACGTAGGTTTTGTCTTGTTAAACTATTCAGGGAGTTAATTGGTAACTGTGAGAGAATATTAAGAACTTAAATTCCCAAATCCACCCACATACAGTTTTATATTAGTTTCTTAGTGCATATCTTGCTCCGTCTGTCTGTCTGTCTGTCTGTCTGTCTTGGGAACCAAAGCTTTTTGAAAGTGAACTACTAGTGAGCATTTTAATTTACCTTAGATATTGTACTACTATGAAAGCATTTGGGCTTAGATATGGAGATCTCAGCCACAGCAAGGTGGCTTTTAACCACTTACTTATTGATTTGTTTACTTTTGAGTGGAAAAACTTTGACACTTCCAAAAAAGTAGAGGTTTATATAATAAATACCCGTTTGGCTTGTGTGTCTTAATTACGCTTAACATTCTGCCATATTTCTCATGTAATGTAAATGCCAGCCACAGGCAGCCCATTTAAGCCCGGTGTTATCTGTGGGGTACCCCTGGTAGCAGCTAATACCTCTTAGTGACCACTTGCTGCTGCAGGAGCATCTTAGACTTGAACTTCTTAAGCACTTGGCTTTAGGGTGCTGTGTGGTTGTTTGACAAGAATATACTAGGTAGTGCCTGAATCGGCATGTACAACTGTGACTAACTCCACAAATTCTACATCTACCAAGAAATTGAAGCTGTCCAAATCCAACAGATTTGCATGGGCTTTCAATGCAGGCCACATCTGGAACAAGGATTCCAACATTTTAAGCACTTCTAATTTTTCCCTGCACCAAAAATCAGTATTTAAATTTTGCTCCATGTTTTCTCAAAAGAGATAGTGTGCCCTTGATAGCAGTGTCTTTGGTGTAGCACCGTCCACTCAGGATGTCTGGGGTCCTCGGGAGACCCTGAGCTGCTCGTTGTCATCCATGGTCATTCCAGACAGGTGTGCCCTGTGCACCTGCGATACCTCACACAAGTGGCTGTGTCAGCTGCCAGAGCAGATAGCCTGCACTGCTAGGCTCATGAGGTGACAGTGCTGAGTGGGTTCTCTCTTCTGTGCCCTGCACAGTGCTGTTGATGATGCTCAAAAGCAACCCAGAATAGTCATCAAAGGTCCAAACTTTAAAACTGTAAATGCCTGGGTATAGAGAATAAAGAAGAAATTAAAAGCTAACATGTTAGGGAGATCATTAAAACATCATAGGGAAGTCAAGACAATATTCATGCCTTTGGTTCTGGGGTTTAATGCCTGTCAGGGCCCCTGAAATACTCCTGACCCTCCTTTCCATTGACTTTGGGCCATATGAGAGATAAACATGTCCTGAAAATTGTTAAGGTTCCAGGTTGAAAACTCTTATAGAGGTCCTTCTATAACTTGGGATACTTGGGACTCTGTGGAAGACCATGTTACAGAAGATGGACTTCAAATTGAAATGTAAACACTTAGAGGGAAGTGAGCTGCTGTGAGAACCAGCAGACACAGCTAGTGGATAAGTTACTCTCCAGGAACTGCAGGGCAGAACGCACTCTGAAGGAGGCATGGAGTGTGCACATTCTTAGGAAATCAGAACTACAGAATAGTTCCCAACAGACACAAGTAGCTACCATCAAAATAGACAAGACAGATTGGAAAACAAAGTGCTATCACTAGCAAATACAAAAGTCATTGCAACAAACTATAAATGCCAGTGTTTTCTTTCATACAGTTTTAGTTGTTGGACTTGTTTAAGCCCTGTGTCTGTGCTTGTCTGAAGCAAGAATGGAGTTTTCCAGAGCTGACAGATAACGATGGCAGAATTAATGCTGCCTAAGTTTAATAGCCATTCTTTTCCTTTAAGGAAATCTGACAAAACACATGAAGTCCAAGGCACATAGCAAGAAGTGTGTGGATTTGGGCATCTCGGTGGGTTTGATAGACGAGCAAGACACGGAAGAATCAGGTAAGCCTTCACCGGTGGTTTTCAGAGTGCTTTTTACATTTTATGTTAGTTATCTCACATACCCGTTCGCTTTTTATTTACCTCTGCTGTAGACTCCTGACCAGTGTTTTCATCTGCAGTTTTCTGCCTGCTTCTCCTGCCCCACTATGGAAGAGTTAACATACAGAACCAGAAGCTTACTCTTAAGTGCTTGATTAACCTTCCCAAAGCATGTGTCTGGTCACGCTGGTCTTTGGCCAATGTTTTGAATTGACGACTCACATTTGCCAATATAAAGTACAAGTCGCTCGAGAGTCCTCAGAATACTATCTGCTTCCTCTTCCTTTTCTCGTTGTCACCCAGGCTGACACTTGAATGTCCTGTGTAGAGGACCATCTCCCTGGTTCATGCCTCCCATAGCACCCTGCCTTCCTCACCTCTCTCCCAGCCTGCACTGGTCACATTGTTGCTTTCTTTAAACTGCAACAGGACCCAGTGCTGTTCAGAAACCATGTCTGATTTTCCCTCGCATGGCTCCTGCCAGAAACCTTTTCCTTCTCTGGCCTCCTTGTTCTTAGGTGTTTCCTCTGAAAGCCTTTGACCCATTTTCTTTGTGTGATTATTATTCTGGTTCCCCCTCTACCTGTTGAGCTGCTGTAGTATGCAGTGTGGCATGAACAGAGCCCATTGCCTAGCTGTCAGCTTCTCTGACACTCAGCATTTAGCTCAGTGCCTGGAGGTCACCCTGCTCCTAGTATTGGCAGATGCTAGGAGTGTGGCTCAACTCAGTGGTACAGTGCCTGTGTGACATGCTGGGGGCCTGGGTTCAGTCTCTGACCCCTCCCTAATGAAAAGAACAAGAAAGCGGTGCTGTAAGCATTTGAGGATAAAACATTTTACCTGTTGAAAACACTTACTGTTTTGAAATAGTATTTTCCCTTAATACTGTCAACAAGCGTAGATAATTACAGTTTAAAGGGAAAAACTTTTAGTCTATTTTGCCCAGAGTATAAAAGTATATTTCTGTGAAGTTTCTGTTCTTAACTCAAGAATTTATCAACTTATTTAATCCAACTTTTCAACCAGTAATAGACTGAGTGAATCATCCTGAATTAATTTCTAAATGTGCAAGAGCAGTGACTTGGTCTAGGTAGTAAGAGCAATTCCAATTTAAAAAAGGAAGGAAGAATGTGTAAGGATTTGAGTGAGGGTATTTACGCACCATTGACTACAACAGATACAAAGTAAAGGCTGTAACAAGGCATGCTGCTGCCTTGCACACTGCTGTGTTTTACTTCAAGATGAGCCTTAGGAGAATAGGTAACATGTGCAGGTTCTTCTGAATTCTCAAGGGAAGCTGGTACTTACATCCTCAACCCACAAAGAAGCGTAGTTCTGTGAATTACACATTGCTAGGTGGATTGACTCTATCCCATGGACCTGTCTACCCACTCCTGGGTGGATTGACTCTAACCTACAGATCTGTCTATCCACTCCTAGGTAGATTGACCTGCTAGCCCACGAACCTGTCTACCCACCCCTGGGTGGATTGACTCTAGCCCATGGACGTGTCTACCCATTCCTAGGTTGATTGACTTGCTAGCCCACGGACCTATCTACCCATTCCTGGGTGGATTGACTTGATAGCCCACAGACATATTTACCCATTCCTAGGTGGAYTGACTTGCTAGCCCACAGACCTATCTACCCATTCCTAGGTAGATTGACCTGCTAGCCCACGGACCTATCCACCCATTCCTGGGTGGATTGACTTGATAGCCCACAGACATATTTACCCATTCCTAGGTGGACTGACTTGCTAACCCACGGACATATCTATCCATTCCTAGGTGGACTGACTTGCTAGCCCACGGACATATCTACCCATTCCTAGGTGGGTTGTCTTGCTAGCCCACAGACATATCTACCCATTGGCTTTCATATTTTCTTCTCATTCCAAAGCTGACCTTAGGCTCTAACTCAAAGTTTATAGCATGGCTCCCTGTTAAGACAAAACAAGCTCCTTTTACCAGTTGGTCTTTTTTTCAGTTTGTGTTTTTTCAGATTACCGTATTTATGGTAAGTGTACTTAGCTTTATCTGCTTCTATCAAATAGTAAAACATAGTGTGAAAATACTACATAAATCCTGAGTGCTGTGTCATGGGGGCGTGGGCTTACAATTCTCTATCACTGTGCCAAAAATTACAGTCTTCCCTTTGGCTTTATTGTAGGCTTACAGTGTAAGTAAAATAAAATAGGTAGTTGTTTAAAACTGTTTATCTTGCTTTTTCAATTATTCTATTTTTTCCATTTAAAAACATTTTAAATACATCTGTGTTCATGCTCAAGATAGTGTTTATAAATATTTTAAATGCATATGTGATCATAACTGATCAGTAAATTTTTCAAAGCACCTCATGCTCCCTTGATTTGCTCCAGCAGCTTTCCTCTCCCCCATCACAGACAGGACGAGTTCCCTTCAATTCATTTAATACATATTCTATATAGAAGAGCGGTACATGGTTTTCTTCATGCTGGTGGTTTTAATTCGCAGAAAAGATAGCACTTTGATGTAGATACATAGCACAGTATCTATTCTTACAATATTGTTTTCCAGAAGGAGTCTGCCATTTCCCCCTCCTCTCCAGTATATATCACTGTCTGGATTTGACAGTTGGACAGTTGGCCCAATGGACAGATAAGGGTTGTGTTTTCTTAATGCCTGATGTTTGGCCTCAGTCTTCCTCCAGAGCTCTCACTCCATTAAGATGGTGATAGTTACAGATGGGTGATAGGGTCTGTGTGTGGGGGTACAGGTTGGGTGTGGCATAGGAGGACGAAGTGAGGTGCGGTTCTGTCACTTCCTGCCTTATTCCCTTGAGTTGGGGTCTCACTGAACCTGGAGCTACACTGGTATTCAACAAGCCCCAGCCGTCCTCCTGTCTCTGTGCCCCCACTTCCCCGCAATGGCATAAAGGTTAAAAGTATATGCATGTCTGGTGTCCCAGATAGGTTTCTGTTGTTGTGATAAAACACTGACCAAAAGCAACTGGGGAAGAAATGTTTTATTTCAGCTTTACAGCTTATAGTCCATCGTAAAACTCAAGGCAGGAATTCCAGAGAGAAATCTAGATGGGTGGAACCGAAGCACAGGCCAGAGAGGAATGCTGCCAGCCTGCTCCCCATGCCTTGCTCAACCTGTTTTCTTACACAACACTGAACCAGTTGCCCAGGGGTGGCATCAACCATTAATCAAGAAAATGCCTCCGGGCTTGCCTACAGTCCAATCTGATGGAGGTATTTTCTCAGTTGAGGTTCCTTCTTCCCAGACAGCCCTAGCTTGTGTCGAGTCGACAAGAAAACTAACTATGCCTGGATTTTGTATGTGCTCTGTGATCTGACCATAGGTCCTCATGCTTGTATCGGAAGCTCTCTGACTGCCTGAGATCTCTCTGGCACTGTAGATTGAGATTTTGCTCACTAGCTTTCTAAATGTTGGGTGAGCAGGACCCAGAAACTTTGAATGTAGGGCTCTTTGTCCGGAGGCTGTGCCAGTTGTTAGCCTCCCAGTAGCCTGGAATATGCTGGATATTCTTTTTCCGTATCCTTGGCTGGTTCCTCTGTCTCTCCAGCCTCTCCAGATGTTTCCCAGGACGGAGGCCTCTGACCTTCTCTTTCCTCTGCCGTTGCTCACTCCCACAGGTCATCTTCTCCAGTCTTTTGTTTATTCTCTGCAAACTTGCAACCCATTTCTGCTTGGCTGTCCAGTAGAGATTCAGATTAATGTATCCCACACGCCCCTCCCCCATCTCCCCTTACTAAGAGGCACACTTCCCCCTGTGAATTCTCTCAGCTGTGCCACCACAGATCTTGAAGCTGTCTTGATAGCCATGTTTTCCCCATTTTTTTCCTCTAATATATCCATAAAACCTCTTGGTGCTTCCAAGAAAATGTCTTCTGGGGGCTGGAGAGTGGCCCAGCAATTACAAACAGTTGCTACTCTTCCAGAGGACTAAAGTTTAGTTCCCAGCACCCATATCTGGTAGCTCTCAATCACCTGTAACTCCGGTTCCAAGGGATCTAACTACTGTCCTGGCTGCTGTGGGCATCTACACATATAGTACATACTGTGGGGGGGGCCACACAAACATCTTCACATTTTTGTTCACTACCTAGTGACAGTAGATAGTAAACAGTTGTTGATTGAATTAATGATGAGGGAGAAATGCCATATGATCGAATAGGAAATTCTTGGTTATTAGTGCTTGAACAAGTTGTAATCAAATGGTAATTGTAATATACTATTTAATAATTTAATACCTCTCACTGAATGTAATGTTTCAGTTACAAGTCAAGATAACATTAGATATTACAAAGGTGATGTGTTTTTTAATTTGTTGGGTTTTGGTCACGGGATCTAAATACCAGACATTTTAAGTCTCTAACATTGCATCTTCTCGTCCTAATGCTCTCTCCAGATTAGTAAAGATATGCTCCATTTTTTTTCAGTAACTTCTACAGAGAAAATTTGTTCTTTTAGACTGTTGACAACATGGGAGCATTCAAAGCTGATCAAGTCAGGGCCTGTCCCTTCCCTTAGTCCATTCTGTGGGAAATAGTGCTCTCTCTAACTTAGTAAAGAACAAGATTCCAAATTAGTCTTTATGCATTTATGCATCTATACATAAAATTGGAGTCACCAAAGGACACCAAATCTGCTCTTCACCCGAAGGGGAAATTCTACCTGTCACAGAAAAAGGGATCAGGATCCCTTGAGCTGCTCTGTTAATAAAAGCGCCCACCTACTTAGGATTTCCTCTGTCACGCTAATCACTACTAGTTTAACACAGGGCAGTGTTAAACTAAAGCATCAGTACCAGCTATCAGTGTCATCACTACCTTGAAGAATGCGAACCCCAGGTCACAGGTGAAGAGCCAAATGATCTTTGCTCCACATTTCTAGAACAATTAAGAAAATAAAATTATGCAAGATTTAAGCAAATAAGCAGGATTTATGGGTCTAAAGAGACTGCAAGGACTCCAGTTGATGTTAAAATAAAAAAGCAAATCAAAAGAAACAACATACATAATTTTAGCTATTTAGAACAAATACTGACAAGGGATATCTAACCAGCAGTGATCTTCAGGTGTGAATGCACGAAGCAGTTGATCTTCACTGCCCCAGCAGAAACCCTGAAGATGTCAAGGATCGCATCAATGAGAAGTCAAATTTAAATCTCAAATAGATTTTTCCCACTCCGAATTCCCTTGCACATTATTCCAGGTCCATCACCCCTTCCCTGGTTGTGGCTCACCCTGCCTGTTACATCCTCCTCTGTCATTCCTAAGTCCTCTTCTTCCTTCAATTTGGGCACCTTTGCCCCAAAAGACTCTTGTCTAGAGGCTTAAGTTATTTAGCCCCACACCAAGACATTTTTCAATAAAGCTTTGGAAGGGTAAGTCTTCCTTCCTTCTGGGATACCCTGGGCCTTGCCATTGAGCCACATCTGAACCGCCCCCCATATCTAAGCCATGACAAGGCTCTGGAGGACAGATGTGTTTGTACTTGTCTGTGCAGCGAAGAGGTGGTGAATAGGTCCCAAAGGCCTGAGTACATATCATCACCGTCACTACCATGCAGCCCCTCGCTATTCCCAGGGCTATGCTCAGGGTGTCTTTTCCTCCCTCCACTGCTGAAGGTGGAACTCAGGGCTTCATATAGGCTAGGCATATGCTGTACCCTAAGTCTACCCTTCAGCCCTCAGATGCCTCCGTCCTGGCTTAGACCTGTTCCTGCTATGAGAAATCAGGCTGATCTTAGTCAAAACTGAAGTAACCCAGTGAGTTCCTTCTTCCCCTGGGTTTGTGCCTCGATACAGGTGAACTTTGACATTTAGTTCTGACAGCAGATCACAACTATCCACTGTGGAATGCAGTAGTTTGAAAAAGCAGCCAGATTGAGCCATATGTTCTTTCAGAAGCCAGTACTAGGAAGCCCAAGTCTGGAGTATCTGGAAAATTTTGAAGTCATCTTGAGAATGGTGGCACACTATATAGTCCTTGCTACATGGCAGGCTCAGGACAGGCAGATCTCCTGAACCCAAAAGTTTTCAGGCCAGCCTGGGCAATAGGGATAGCCTATCTCAATAAAATAGACACAATTAAAAATCCCTAAGCGAAAGGTTTTCTGTTTCCCTAAAAGGTGGCAGCAGGCTGGTAGTTACATCAGTCATGGGATCCTGCAGTTTTTAAAGAAGGACAGACTGTAAAGGCGACTGCAGAGTTGGCCCCGTAGGTAAAGTGTTTGCTTTACAATAAGAGGACCTGAGTTCAAATTTCCAGAACCAACCTAAATGCTATGTGTGGCAGTGTGTGCCTGTAATCCCAGGGGCTTGCTGGCCGGCTAGTGTAGCTGAAACAGCAAACAATGACAGACATTGTCTCTGACTATAAGCAGGCCAGGAAGAAAACTGACACTGACCTCTGGTAGGTGAGCACAGCCACACACATGTGCACACATATATGTACATTACACACACACACAAAGAAACAAGAGAATTAAGAAAGATCTGGCACATTTTGTATACACCCATGAAAGTCACCTTACACATAAGGGCTGGGAGGACACGTGAAAGTGCACCTCCATGTTTAGATCTTGATTATTACAGACATGGGAAGTGGGGCAAGTCTTTAAAAACCAACAGAAGGACAGAATCCAAGAGGTCGGAGTCGCCCAGAAGCCCCAGAACAGAGCTTTTCCATGTAAAAAGGTACTTTTAGGGTCCTGGCTATCAAACTGCTGCATTCTTTAGGACATAAATAATCATTACAAAGAGATGTCTGACCTTTTCTTCATTAAATGAAGATATATTAGACACTAAGATGCACCTGCATGGTTTCTGCTCTTCATCGTTTAAACACCATCACCATTTGGTAATCTCTTGGTCTCACAGCTCTCTGGGAAAACTTCAGGTTTATAAGTATGCTTCCATTGAGTTATTCCTTTACAGTTGCCTTGTTTTGTTTGTTGTTGAGATTGACTTTTTATTTTTTTAGATTATGTGTATGCATGTTTGTCTGATTGTAGGTGTGTGCACGTGCATGCAATGCCCTTGAGGCTAGAAAAGACACTGGATCCCTTGTCACTAGAGTTACAGGAAAGCTGCTTAACGTGGATGCTGTGACTTGAACTCTGGTGCTCTGCAAGAGCAGCACATGCTCCCTGGACCCTGGGCAGGTTTCATTGAAGGTTTTTCCTTTACATTTCTCCCAACTGAGCTTCACTGTCTTGAAGGTGTTACTGAGTATTCTGTGGACCCTACAGCTGTGTTCTGCTGTGCCAGTAGCACTGCTCAAGGTATGAGTTGATAATTTTTCTTATGCACATTCTCCATTGACAGCGTCCATGAAGGTCTCGGTGACATGGGGTGAGGCAGGGCCAGAGATTCTGAGCTTCATGACTCTACCTGCCTTAGCAAGAGAAGGCTTCCTGGCTTCCTCTTTCTTCCTCTGTTACATGAATCCATGACCATGTTCTCAGTGGAGCACACTCAAGGGTGGCGAATCAAGCAGAGTTGAATATACATTTTTGTACACCACCAGCCATTTTAATTTGGACATTTGAAATTTAGAAATTGTTTCCACTTAGCTTAAAATTAGCAATGTAAGCTATAATTATAGTATATGCTTATGAAAAGTTGGGCCCTTTCAAGCCCTCATACTGCACATTCCTTTATTCTTGCCATATAAAATTATATAGCCTCGGGAATTTTGCCTTTGTGTTTTGAGGGTCATAAGGAATAAGGAATAGGTCTTAGTTTGCACCTTTGTGTTAGAAATGGGGCCACCAGCAATTTGCTTTTCAGCCTTTGATCCAAAGAATGTTTTCATCAACAGAGTGCTAGACTTCAACACAAGGAATGTTAATGTGTACCCTCGGCTGCCACCACAGGGACAACAGCCTCAAAGGGCAAGTGTAGGGAGAACCATGCTTTTCAATGGAATTTTAAGTACTGCCCTATATGCATGAGATAATGATTCAGACCACAGCTTTGAAAGCCTGTATCATGTTTACCCTTAGAAACAATTAGTGAATTTTATAAAAGTACTAGCAACATTTTCCTTCTAAATGAGGCCTATAGACTGCCAGCACTGGAATTCTTACACAAACATCCATTGCTTTTAAGAAAAGTTTCTTTGTAGGATAAGTAACCATAATGGCCCTTAAGATGCATACTTAATGCAGTGTTGATAGCAATTATTTATGAACAGCACAGCAAGGGTGTCTTTTGGTTTATTGCCGAAAGCTAACAAATCTGCAGTCTGGCCTGCTGTGTTCATATAGGTTGTTTTCATAATTTAAATAGAACTATTATTCACAAGCTGTACAAAACTGTTCCCCTGGTTGCTGTTGTTTGGCTTTCAACCCAGTATTTCCTAACCCAGAAGGAAAACAAAACCAGACTAGCTCTAGTAACAAAAGAGTTGGGGAGGGGGCCCTGTCTTTTGGGCTGTTGCTGGCTCTGGCTTCAGCTCTTCCAGCAGGTGTCACTGTCTGGCAGCAATGGGGGCAGATTATGGCTCATCCGAGCAGGCTTGGGGAGAAGGCTGTTTTCCAATCAATTCCAGGAAAGTCTTGTTGCCAGCCTATGAGAGCATTCCTTTTGGAGAAAAAGACATTGCTACTTTAAAAATTGCCTTTCCCCTCTGAAGTGAAATTGCATATGCAAAAAAGAATAGTTTTGTGATCTAAAAATTGTGTCGTGTGTCAGAAACATTTACAATGAATGAAGTATGTATCTAGAGGAACAAATTGCATGGAGCTTTTTAAAGAGCCATTTATTTATGAGTTTGTTAAGCAAATTTGGGTGTCCTAGGTCTTTTCTATAGCTTCTAATGGCTACAGAAGGATAAAGTATAGCATTTATCTTCCTGGGGTATTAGCCTGTGTTGTACACACCAAAGTGAGGAATAGCTGCAATATGATAAAAAGAAGGCAGTCTATTGTGTTGGAATAGGGACAAGAGACTGAGGTTTGCATGCTGACTTTGATGCTTTCCAGCCATATGCATAAGGGGGATTATCTGTTAACTGTCATAGCATGGTGGCTTGATTTCAACTTGGTAATATGATACAATCAACTGGACACCAGTAGCCTTTTTCTGTAAAGAGCCAGGTAGCACACATTTCAGGCATGCCCGACCATAGTCTCTGTAATCTGTCACCATTAGCAAACTCCAGTTTTACTGTAGCATACAAACAAGCCTGGCTGTGTCTCCACAAAACCTTTATAAGAATAGGCAGTGAGCCAAATGTGGTAGTGACCAGAGTTGCCAGGCCCTGGTAACCAAGGTCCTGAGAGTGCTGTCATAGTTACTATGTTAAATAGCCCAAGCAGTTTCATAAATTCATACTTGATGAGGTTTTTGGAGAAGTGGTCAAGTCTATGACATCTTCTCTTGCTCTGATAAAAACCACAAACAGGGCTAGAAAGATGGCTCAGCAGTTAAGAACACTGCTCCTGCAGGGGATCCAGGTTTGATTCACAGCACCCACATGATGGCTCACAGCCCTCTGTAAATCCATTTTCAGGGAAGTACTAAGGCCTCTTCTGGCCCCCCATCAGCACTGCATTCACACTATATATATATATATATATATATATATACACATATATACAGTACAGGCAAAACACTCATGTACATTAAAAAAAATTCAAAACATTTTAAATTTAAAAAAAAAAAACCAACCAGCCACTTCTGTGGACACAACCTCTGATTCAGTGCCACCAGGCTTCTCTAGGAGCTTACCAGGCTGTTTAGGGTCCTGCTGTGAAGCTCTGTCATCAGAATGTGACAGCAGAGCAGGTGTGGTTACCTGTATGAGACAAGACTGGGCCCACTGACATTCCTGGTTGAACTGTGGAGACCTTATAAGGTTCAGCTGCCATATACGAGGCCCTTCCCCACCCAAGGATATCTGGGAGGTGAACAGTTGTTGGGGTTGGGTTGACTCTTCTTAGTGTTATAGCCACCCATATATATCCTGGAAATAATCCCAGTTCCAAGCAAGCTGGACTTGTGGTGGGATGATTTTTGTGGTCTGGCTCTCTATGGCTCTTAAGGCTTTGTTCAGATGTCTCCAGGAGCCTGTACCTTCTGCTCAGCTATGTTACCCACCATATCATTTTATTTTATTTCAAAAATACTGGCCTTGTTGGACAAATAGGTGACGATCCACTCTTCATTTGTACATTTCCAAAACGTTGACAGTGGTCTTTCCCTTTGGGAAATTCCAGACACTGATTCTGAGAAAGAAATGCCCTTCTCTCTGAACCCTGGGATGAGAGCTATAAGAAAAGCATGCTATCTCCTTAGGTTCTCTCTACATTTCATTCTTTGGTTCTGTCTAGGGAGACCAGCCAGAGCAGCCATCCTGTAGTTACAACAAACCCTGGCAACTCATTCTTAAACTTTGATAGTTAGGAATATGTAGCATTATTATGAAATTAGGTTCAATTATTAGTTTACATTCTCCTTGGAGACTGTGTTTCATATAGCTCGCTATGCATAATCAAATAATTATATGAGGCTTTTCATGTCTCTCCCTATAAACAAGGAGCTCGTGTGTATCTTTAATAAGCTAGCTTAATGACTATAATCTATTGTTGACCTTTCGGATCATCCTGTAGTCAGTTTTAAATGTGGCTGAATGGAAGTGTTTAGCACAGACAGTGAGGATTGAATCTCGAGTCTGACACTTGTAAGCAGTAGTGCAACAATAAAACTCATTAACTGCATTTTCACCTGCTCTAACCCTTAATTACTGCTTGTTTTAATTATGATCAGGTGGTGTTGCTTGTATTTAGTGTTAAAAGCTAGGTTCTCTACTAGTATAGATGGTTGGAACAAGAGTGGAGCCACGCTGCTTTCATATGTACAGTTGGGTAAGAAATCCAAGGAGCAGAACACTCTTGGATGGCTAAAAAAAATTGTAAAGCATATATCTAAGTTAGGGCAGGTACCATAATTTTCAATGCCTCGAAATTAATCAATAGAAGAGTTAGACTTCATTTTAAGAATCGATTCCTATAAACAGTGGCAACATGCTTCCCAGACAAGTCTTGATGTAACCGTGCAGTTCTAGAGGATCTAGTCAGGTTTATGAGACAAAATCAAGACCTAGAAGCAATGGCAGTTTTTTGTTAGCTTTTTTAAAAAATATTTTTTTATTATATGGGAAACTGTAAAACTCTAATGAACATTCTTTACCCAGCCTTCCTTGTGTTCTAGCCTCCTTGACCATAGCACATTTGGACACTGGAGTTGACCTTACATTGTACAGGTCTAAAGTGGCATCCGCTAGGACTCTGTCCTGAAAGTTTAACTGCCTTCCCTTCATAAGTACTGAACCCCTGTGGAGGACTTTGACACCCTGCATCCCCTGTCTAGCGAATGCTGACCTTGTCAGTGGCATCACTGTGGCATTAACTGAACTTTTCTATGGAGTTACTATCATCATCCATCTGCTTGTGTCTGTGGACTCAGAGTCCACTTCATTTCTCCAGTCATCCCCAGGCCCTGTGGCTAAATCAGTGTCTCACTCAGGTTCCAGCATTGGCCCTAGAAAGGAAGAGCCCTTCAGGTCTGATCCAAACTGATCATCTTTTCTAAGTAGTTCCTTTCTTTAGGACCCACCCCCAAGAAGTTCTAGCTCCAGAGTCATGCCATGCATTTCTCTTAGAACCCCTGGTCCCTTTTGCTGGAGGAGCCAAGACCTAGCTGATGGCTGGTGTACTCATTGCTACCTACTGCCACCTCTTTGTGCCTCCATCATAAGGTTTAATTAGGCAATATATGTGTGCATGTTGGTGTGTACACGCGCACACATACACACACACTTTTGTATACTTACTGAAACTTCCTGTTTCATTCTGCCCCGTATTTCTTTGCTTTTTCTGTTTCCTTCATTTTTGACTTCCTCTATGCACAGTGAGAAGCCAGGGCTACCTCTGTAATCGGCATCATCTACAGTTGGCCATATGTTTCAGCTCTAGCATAGGTTTGGAGGTTCTCCCCTGTGCCCCAATGAGAGATTTGCAATCATAGCTGAGTGTGTGCACAGCTCTCAGCAGTCAGGCTTCGCAATATGTAGTCATATCTCAGCTGGTCATGTCTTAGTGGTCAAGACCCTCCTTCCCATTGCCTTCATGTGGTTGCTGAATTGTCTCCTTGCATTATATTTTTGCTCATCCCAGGTCCTGCTTGATTGTTTTATATGTAACACAGCTTATTTACTGTGTATTGTACTATAGGTTGTGACAAATGTATAGGATTACGTGCTCCTATGTCCATGTAAGAGAATTCTGTCACAATAACCTTTGTGCAACTACTCACGTAGCTTCCTTTTCCAGAATGTCATGGAAAAAGCATCATAAAACACGTGCTTTTCTGTCTGGAGTCCTTGCTGCCCTGCTAAAGGACCCAAGCTCAGTTTCCATCACTCATGTTGGGGAGGGGGGCTCGAATCTACCTGTAACTCCAGCTCCAGGGGGGACCCAAAGTTTCTGACCTACAGGTATGCACTCTCCAATGTACATAATTAAAAATAATAAAAATAAATTCTTAAAGTCTGTAGTTTTGTGGGTCTCACTTCTTTCATGTACTGACTGAAACATGAAGCGCTACATCACCGAGTCGGTGCCTCACTCTCTGTGGAGTCCTGAGCAGTACTCCACCAGAGCTGCAGGTTACCTCTCATTACCCACCAGCCCACCCAGAGACAGCTGACTTGCCTCCAACTTTTGGAGATTGTGCTATAGAAACTTTCATGCAACTCTAAGTTGGGTTTTGAGTCCTAGAAGTCATATGGAAAGTCCAACTGTGTTTTGGAAGAAACAGCCACTCAGCCATCATCACCCAGTCATTTTCCAGCAACGGTAGGATTTTTGCATTTTTCCTATTTGAAGTCATTTTCCATCTGCATAGACTTCTGAGCTTGTCAATTTTCTTACCCTTATTACATTATTTTTCATGAGTAGCATTTTATAGTTTTATTTTTCAATTTTTTTAATGGCACTAAGGATTGAACCCAGGTCCTCTCATGCTTGCTTAGTTGGCAAGCACTCTACCCCCAAGCTAAATCCTGTTTTGGTTTGGTTTTGAGATGGACTCTTCTGTCTCTCATGCTAGTTTCAGAGGTTGTGATTGGTGGGGATTGGTAGTATGTACTACCAGCCTAGTGCTATAACCTCGGGTAGTCACGCTATAGTTTCTCTCTCTCAACTAAAGCTCCCATCAGGCATTGCATGTTGTTCATCTTTTCCCATTAAAGATTTGGATGCCTTAGTCATCGTTATTTCAAATCTTCCATCAGTTATAACTCAGCGTCATGTCATAGCAATGTTACTAGTTCTAGAGGCTGCTGTCTCTAAAGTGTTTGCTTTGTATTTGCTTTTCTGTAAGCCTTGTAATTTTATGTTCCAAGATGCACATCTTATGTCACAGGCTGAAGTTGTCTGAGTCATTTTCATGCTTGGAATGGACATGCTCTGCTGGCTGTGTCGTCAATGTCAAGCAGGCACAAGACTGCCTGGGAGTAACTGGCTGCTGTCTGTCATCATTGCCTAGAGGTTTCATGTTCATCTAAAGATACCATATGCTTTGCTTGGGGGTTGGTTGCAAGAATGGCGTCTGTTCAGTATTTCAGTTGATGGTCCTCTTTTGGGGCTACAAGTCAGAATCAGTCTCTGCTCTGGGCCTTCCTGAGAGCTGACTTTCCAAGCTCTTTAGCTTAGTTAGCACTGGATGCAAAAAACAGAAGATAGTGCACACTTCTGTTCTCACTGGGTTCCTTACATGCACCATGTTTTTGGCTTCCTGGGCTCTAGTTGCTTAGGTTTTCTACCTCTCCCCAGGCTTGGCAATAGTCTTGTTCTTCCCACAGAGAGGCAAGTTCCGTTTCCTCCTGTTTCTTTCCCCCATTGCGGTGAACGTCACCAGCATCTGAGGTCATCAGTGCTCGCTGTGTTTTACCTCACTAGATCAGACTTCTGTTTCTACAGTGGAGAGATGGGAGAAGGGTCCAGGTGAAGTTCTTCGCCTTTCCTGAGGCTGCTACTTCTCTCCCATCTTGGGGTCAAATTGAATACTCACCACTGAGTGCCTAGATGGGCTTCATGGTGTAGGTACCTAAAGAACCCCAGAGCTGTTAACAGTCTTAACAGACACCTGACTGGAAACAACTTGGATTCTGTCAACCATTTTTGATGAACTCCCCTGCCCAGTATTCTGTTACCTCTATCCCTAGTAACTCTTCTTGTCTGCTTCCTTGCAGACACTGTCTTGCCTTAGATTTGGGCTATTGTCTTAAATTACAGTTCTTGGCTGAGTAGGGGGAAAGTTATACATGTAAAGTAAGGCCTAATCTTGTTTTTACAAAGCGGTAATTTTCAGGGTAGAGCAGGATTCAGCCAAGCTAGACTTTGCAGAAAGTCAGCATGGGATGAAACCTTCCTCTTCAGCAGCCTCTTCTAGATATCTAGTTGCTTGTTGTCTTTTCTGTTTCCCCATTTTCTGAGGCACTCAGAGTTTCCAGGAATTTATCAAGAAAGTACTCATTCTAACATGGGCCCTGAGTGGGATTCAACTAATTAATGTTGTTCTGTTTATTTTACTACATAGTAGTAGAACTTTGAAAACAAAGAAGAAATCTTGGCATATTTTATCTTTAACTACTTTAATTGTAAAAATAACACACATCTATGATAATAAACATTCTAGTGTTTTCCATCCCTTAGAAATCACCCTCCAATGCTTTGGTGCATAGTTCCTATAAGACTTTTCTATTAAGAATTTATTTTTGTAAGAATTTTTTTTTGCCATGCAGAAAGAATACTAAAATAAATGAATGCTTGGGAAGGTCAGTAAAAATATCTACTGCATATTTCTCTGTTTGCATTTTTTTCTGTTTTTCAAAAATTAAGAGTGGGCTCCTTTTGCCGGGGTAACACTATCGAGGAATCAGTGAATACCTGCAACCTGAGCCAGTACTTCATGCTTACATGGGCACAGTAAAGAATCAGCAGCCATAATGCATAGCCTAGAACAGTTACACCAACATACTTCTTCCTGTGGCAGAATGATACGTTCAAAGCCCCGGGGCTGAGAGGAAGTGGGATGAATGATGTGGGTGTTGTTTATACAGTGATAGACATGGCAGCGGCACAGCACTCCACCTGACAGTACTTGACACATCCCATTACCAAGCCGACAACTACTCAGTGGTTAGCAGGCAGGTTTTTGTTCAGTGCTGGACAAAGGGCTGATCCCTGTTCCAGGCAAGACAAGGCAATCTGGGCACAATCTTATCCCACTATTCAGAATCATGCATAGGATAAAACCTACTATTTCTGGCACCCTCTGTTTAATTTTTATTTTTTTGACTGCATTCCAAAATCAAAACCAGTGTCATAGTTTAATTAAAAAAAATTTGGAGTGTATCACACACAACTAAACCATATATGGTCTAACACCCATGTGGGACAGTGACCAAGAAATAGTGTTTTCCCATCCCTCCCTTAAATGTTATCTTTCCACTTTGCAAGATTTTAAACATGAAAACTGGTTAGTATTAATGATAGTATTTTTAGATAATATTCGTTTTTGTAAGAAATGGGTCAAGTCATAGAAACAAGAAGACATATCAGTAAATTTGGAAAAAAAGGGGGGGGATTGCAGTGATGCCTCAGTGATTAAAGTGCTTGCTACACAAGCATGAGGACTGGAGCTCAGGTCCCCAGCACCATGAAAAAGCCAAGGATAGCAGCACAGCGCTCTAACCACAGCGTAGGAAATAGACAGAGGCTGATCTTCCAGAGTCACCAGCAAGCCAGTCTAGCTGAAGCAAGTTCAGGTTCAGCGAAAGACCCTGTCTCAAAAAATACAACATGTAGAAATGATTAAGGAAGCCACTATGCCAACCTTCGGCTCTCACATGCACCTAACATGGGTGATATATCACACACACACACACACACACACAC
>LOJH01001928.1:4707-43073 GCA_001685095.1 Ellobius talpinus
GATGATGCTTGTTGATATGCTGACCATGAAGGCTACAATACAGTGGGTACTCAAAAATTGCTTGATCTCTATTTTCTGTTTCTGTCTATAAATCTTATTTCATTCAAACATGAATGTAGGGAAAGGAACTTGTCTCTCTTTCATTTTCACCTCAATAACCCCTGCACCCCCCAAGGCCTCACACGCAGTCAGCAGATCGGCGCGGCTACCTCTGTAGTTGCACGGTAGGGCTGAACCTCCAGCTCTTATTCTCTCTCCCCTCCCTTTCCAAGACTCCATCCTTAATGATCTCATCTCCCTGGAAAGCATCTTCTCTGATCACATAACTCTTGGCCTTCTCTGGTTAATTCATTTTTGATCAACAGGACGGCTCCATGGCTCCATTCCTGTGTAGTGTAGCCTCTGGAGTCCCCCCGCAGCACCGCAAGGCAGTCAGCTCATTTGAACAAATTGCTTAAGTTGTTAAATTACATTCGACTGTCCTTAGGAAGAAATGTTTTTTAAAGGAAGAAGATGAATATCAATTGTGCTCCTTCATGCAATCTTCAACACGGCCTGATTTCACTGCTCGCAGCCCCCAAGACAGGTTTGTATTGTGTCTGAGACTTAACCCGAGTGGAAGACTAAGATTATTTTCACTGTCTTCAGCTGACATTCAGCAGGAAGGTTCTAGAAGCTTGGTCCCATGCTCACAACACAGAGGGGATAGTCCTGACCTTGAGAAACATGTACTGAAGTTGGGGCAGTTCTGCCACTGACTGGTACGGTTATGTGCCCTCTGCCCATGTCCATTCCCTTTCCCTGCTCTCAGTCATCCGCCAATAACCTAGTTATCTTCTAAGCCTCTCTCGGACACCAGCTACGTCTAGAAATTTTCTATTCTTTCTTAGAATATTCTTCTTTAATTGGGTTGAGTGTGCAACTTGAACACACTTTGATGTTTGTATTCGACCCTCTGGGTTTCTTGGTTAGATATTTTTCTCCGTTGTTAAGATGGGAGATATGTCAGGTCGGGGAAGTAAATCTATCCTCAGCCCCGGATTCAGTGATTGGTGCACACTCTAAGCTCAATAAATGCTTGTTGAATTGAGCTGATAAATCTACTTAAGTGAGAGAAATCACACATACATTGAGTACCAATTACATCTTTCCTGCTAAAAAACACAGGTATGGATTGCTTCTAGATCCTGTCATTTTTATACTTGAGATTTTTTTCTTTTTGAAATGACAGAAACATGTATTAAGTTTCATAAGCAAAATGAAAGAGATATATGAAAAGGGCTGTGGAAGGCCAGAAGTGGGGGCTAGCACAGATGCCTCCATCCCTCCCAGTTCCTCAATCTACTCACACAGCCCCTCTCCCCCAGATCCACCCCAACTCCAAACAGAAGGCCTTACAGGGACATCAACCCAACATGGCACAACAAGGTATATATAGTAATACAAGGCACAAACCCTCACTCACATCAAGGTTAGGCCAGGAAATCTAGTAGGAAGAAAAGGGTCTTAAGATCAGGCAAAAGAGTCAGAGACCACACTCCCACAAAACACCAAGCCAACAAACACATATGCAGAGGACCTAGTACAGACCCATGTAGGCTCCATGATTGCTACTTCAGTCTCTGTGACCCTCATGAGCCTTACTTAGTTGATTCTAAGAGTCATGCTCTCCTGGTATTCTCTGCCTGGCTGTCTCTTACAATTCCTCCTCTCCCTCTTCTACATGGTTCCCCAAGCTCTGAGGGAAAGGACTCAGTAGAAACCTCCAACCTGAACTGATACCTTATTTTGACTTCTGTTGGTACTAGGTAAGTACCTGGTGCACATACATACATGTAGGCAAGACACATACAATAAAAATAAGTATATCTTTAGAGAAGGTTTTATTAGTCGGTGTTCTATTGTTTTGAAGAGACACAATGGCCATGGCAACTCCTGTAAAGGAAAGCATTGAATTGGGGCTGGCTTATAGTTCAGAGGTTGAGTACCTTGTCATCATGGCAGGAAGCATGATAGCACACAGGCAGACATGGTGCTGAGAGTTCTACATCCAGTTCAGTAGGCAACAAGAAGAAACAGAGAGGGAAGAGAGAGAGAGAGAGACAGAGACAGAGAGAGAAAGACAGAGAGAGACAGAGGGAGAGGGAGAGAGAGATAGAGAAATTGAGAGACACTGGACCTGACTTGGGCTTCGAAAACCTCAAAGCCCACCCCTAGTGACATTTTTTCCTTCAACAAGGTCACACCTAATAGTGCCACTCCCTGGTGACCAAGCAGTCAAATCTACGAGTCTATGAGGGTCATTCTTATTCAAACTGCCACAAAGCTTAAAAAATAGTGTTAATGGGACATGACATTCTGAATAGACTCTGATGTAGTTAAAAATATTATTTTTCTCATTAGTGTTCTGATGTGAATGTGGTGCCCCTCATAGAGTCATGTGTTTGAACACTTAGTTCCTCACACAGAGGAGCTATTTAGGAAGGTTGTAGGGCTTTTGTGAAGTGGAGCCTTGCTGAAGGAATTAGGTAGCTGGGGTGTGGTGCTCCTTGAGACTTTATTGCTTGACTCTACTTCCTTTCAACTCCTGCTTCCTGAGTATGCATATAATGTGGCCAGCCCACCTTTAACTCCTGCCACCATGCATGCTTTGTCTACAGCCACGCCTTCCATGTCTTCCCTGACATGATGGTATCTCTGTGGTACTATAAACCGAAGTAAACCCACTCTCCCTTGAGTTACTCTAATGAGGGGACCTTATTGCAGCAATAGAAAGGTAATTAAGTCTATGACTATTTTGATGATGCTTATAAGTGTGACTTGTATAAGTATATACAGTTTATTCACAGTAAAGGTAATAGAACCACACCTAAGAGTCCATGAAGTGTAGTAGGTCAGCTGATAGCCAGAGCATTTGGTCCCAACCAGCCAATATTCCCAACATACTGTCATGACTTGCTTTAAAGCTCAGATATTAAAGAATATATAACCGAACACAAATATAGTGCAGTATATCATCTCATAACCTTTCTAACCCTGGTTAGAGGACCTCCAGTTATTTTTGTTTTAAGAAACAAACAATAGTATTTATTCTGCACTTACGTGTGATGGCAGCTGGCATTACAAGTGCCATAATAGGCAGATCAGGTGGCCAACAGGTGCTAGTCAGATCTTACCCTATTCTAGGAGTAGCTACTGTGCTGGTAGGAACAAGAACAAGGGACCCTGAACTTTGTGCTTGCTACATGTATCCTGGGCATAGATGGGCTGGTATGATGTCTCCATAGGAATGGATTGCTGTTGGCATTGTGGGTGAGTTTTATGGGTTTGTCTTGGAGTCAAATAGTCTCCAAGAATTTCTGAGCATGCTCTGTGCATGGACCACCCTTAATAAGTGAGATAGGTGCCCTTGGGATGCAAGGTGCATAAACATCCACAGTCATGGATGCTGTTGTGTGAAACAGAAGTGGCAGACAAACTAGTGCTCTATAGCAGGGCAGAAGAGAGCTAGGCAGGGAAACTAAACTGAATGCTGGGAGAAAGAAGGCGGAGTCAAGGAGATGCCATGTAGCTGCCACAGGGGACAGATGAGCCGGAACCTTGACAGTAAGCCACAGACTCGTGGCGATACATAGATTAATAAAAATGGGTTAAATTAAGATATAAGAGCTAGCCAATAAGAATCTAGAGCTAATAGACCAAGCAGTGATTTAATTAATACAGTTTCTGTGTGTTTATTTTGGGGCTGAGCAGCTGGGAACAAATAAGCAGCCTCATATAACAAGACATTAGGAGATTTGGGGCCAATTTCTGTCAGTTTGATAGGACAGTGACAATCATTTGTTTCCAGTATACCCTATGTACCTGTGGCTTGTGGTCTGGAGGAGAAGGCAACACAAAACCCTGGCATATGACTACCTTCCTCCAGCCCACACTGCCTTTGGGGCTCTCCTAGCCTTACAAAATCAACTCTTCAAATTTGTAATTATTATTATTACTATTACTATTATTATATTTTATGTGTATGGATGTTTTGCTTACATGTATATCTGTGTAGCCAGGCCATGCCTGGTGCCCTTGGAGGCAGGAAGAGCATGTCAGAGCTCCCTGGACCTTGAGTTACAGACGGTTGTGAGTTACTGTGTGGATAGTGGGAACCAAACCCGGACCTCTGGAAGAGCAACAAGTGCTTTCAACTGCTGATCCAACTTTTCGGCTCCCAAACCATTATTTTTTGTTTAAAATAAAAGCCCTTGGGAAAGAAGAGACTTTTTTCCCTAGCATTTGGTTCTGAGCCACTAGTTCACCCAATCTGTGCTTTTATTTTCCTGTCTCCCATTCTGGTCCTTGGTAGGGATAGCCTATGTTCATCTCCTCCACATGATGTAGGAGAGGAGAATTAGATAATTAGAAAGCAGAGGCATGACTTGGAAGACAGTCACAGCTTCAGTCCAGTGACTTTTATTACCTTCCTTCATTCCTTCAAAGTCTCCCTTTTTTTCAAGACACTTAACTGTTTGTGCCTCTCTAGCTCATTTTAGGACTCCTCTAGAGAGTAGAAGGGGCCTTGGCTCCCCCAGAGACTGAACGGCGTCACCAGCAAGATTGAAGCCAGTAGAGACCATCATTGGCAGGAAACAGCAGGGGACAACAGACCATCAGCTGTGTCCTCTTCAAGAAGAATTTAATGAACATTTGATGGAGCCCAAATGCCTTTCCAATCCTCAGATCATAGCCAAGGATGTTGCTGCAGCATCGTCTCACAGATACACAAATGGAAGGGCTGAGAGGCTTATTACTGGGATCAACATGCATGCTGGGAGAAAGACACTCAGCATAGATGTTTGTGCATAAGCTCACGAGTGGAACTAGACTGCACAGCCACAACCAAGGAAAAGGGGCTGCGGGGAGCAGGCATTTGGCTCTGCCTTCATTTCTCAATTTCTCTGCCTCTTTCCTTTCTGCTTTGTTCTCCAAAGTTGCCCTATTTGTTTTACTTCCTGGGACAGGCTAGGATGGGTTAGTCAGCTTCTCTTCCCTGGCAGGACAGAGTTCAGCCACAGGGATACTCTGCTATGTCTCAGGAACAATTGTTCCATTCTAAGGCAGCGTAAAAATGGTGTATGCTGCCTTATGACACATGTATCAGTTATTTTTCTCATTTCTCATCACTGTGACAAAATCCTTGACATGAAGCAGCTTGGCCTAGAGTTAAGGGAGTTACACTCAGTTGCCACAGTGGGGGAGGGACCACAGCTCCCTCCTATTGCATCTACAGTAGGAAAGCATTAAATAGAAGTTGGCCATGCTATAAAATTTCAAAGCCTAACCCTAGTGACCTATGTCCTCCAGCAAAGCTCCACCCTGTAAAGGCCCCACAACCTTCCCAAACAGTTCCATTGGTTGGAAAATAGGAGTTCAAGAACATGAGCCCGTTGGGGGGACATTTCACTTTTAAATTATGACAACTAGTTATATATCTGTCTATAGCATGTAGCAAAGCTATAAATTGACTTGGAACATTCACAATCGTTCAGATACAAAAATAGCCATCTGCAAACATACATTTGTTTTAGAAATATGTTGAAAATATTTCATGAAACACTATAATCTAAACACTGTGGTATTTTCCATTCCTTTCTGTCCAATTGGACAAAAGACTGTTTGTTGTCCTGTGAGCTGCCTGGAAACTGCTTAAGAAGTTGCTGTGGGTGCTGGCAGGCTGTGGGTCCAGTCCTGGGCCGTCTGATTGACTATTAATCTCCTTTGGTAATGTCAGCCGTCTTCATGCTGTGGTGACGCTCAGAATTTGTGCCTCCAGCCTAGTCACCCTCCACATCCTCTCTCACACACTCTACCTAGACATCACTGTTCTTTGTCTCTTCTGGAAGCCCCCTGGTTCAGCCAGTCTCTGGATCACCCTACCAGCACTTTAACAGACTCCTCTGTCTTCAGCTCAGCCTGAGCTGCCTTCAGAATCGTCTGCCAGACCACCTCACTTCTCTGTTGGAAATCCTCTCTCATCTTATGTAGAGAGAAACACAGTTTCTCCATGACCTTCAAGACCA
This sequence comes from Ellobius talpinus, assembly GCA_001685095.1. Taxonomy (NCBI): domain Eukaryota; kingdom Metazoa; phylum Chordata; class Mammalia; order Rodentia; family Cricetidae; genus Ellobius; species Ellobius talpinus. The sequence goes on from LOJH01001928.1 coordinate 10,776, forward strand.
TCCCCCCTCAGATGTCCACGGCTCTGGACTCGGCCCTGGCCACCCTCCTCAGTGACTCTGTTCTGCCTGTCCTTTGCCCACACCAGCTACATGCTTCCCTCAAGGCGTTTACTCTAGGTGTTCCCAGGGCCAGGAGCGCTTTTAAAAGCATGCATATGGCTCAGGGTATTAATTGTGGTTCTCCAGAGAACACAAAGGGATGCGTTCCAGCCATTGATCACCATGGGGGACCAAGTCCAGGATTTTCTTAGATATTAAAAATGCATAGATGTGCAAGTCCTTTATAGAAAGTGGCTTAGTATTTGTGTCTAATTTGCATAAAGCTTCTCATTTACACGAGATCGTCTCTAGATCATTTGGAATGATACAACATAAATACTAGGAAAACATGTTAATGTTACAATGCATTCACCAAAAAACAGTGATAAGAAAATATCTGACTGTGCTCTGATCTACAACTTATGGAAACCATGGACGTGAGACCCATAAATTATAAGACTGATGATATAGGATTAAAAAAGGATTTATTATTGTTAAATGGCTCCTTTGGATTATGGAGCCAGCTCCCAAGGCCAGCAGTCAGCAAGCTAGAGATGCAGGAGGGCTGTTTCGAGTTCAAAGGTAGAATAAAACCGAGGCCCATCCAGCTAGAAGACATTCAGGCAGGGGAATTCTCTTTCCTTTGGAAAGGTTTATGACTTTGTTCCACACAGGATTTCATCTGAATGGAGAAGGCACATCCTTCCATAATCTACTTCAAATGTTAAACTCATTGTAAAACACCTTGAAAGATAGTCTCAGAATAATATTTGGCCAAATATCTAGGCATCCTATGGCCCAGTCAAGTTGATACCTGTAGTTGACCAACATTCTTCTTCTGATACAGTTCCTGGGTTTTGTTCAAGTGTGGCTTTAGCATTGAGACTTTTCCTAGCCAGTTATTTATAACAAAACTTTTCTTCCTCACCATGACCAAGAGGCTCATCTCATGTTTCTTTCTCCAAAGCACTTCCCACTAACCTGCCACTTAATATTTATCTATCACTATAATTTATTCATTCTTTTCACATAGTGCTATTTATCTAAGACCATAAAGTCTTCAGAGGACAGGGACCTTGCTTTGTTGGCAGCTGTATTTTCAGTACCTCAAATAATTCCCGACAGAAAACAATTGCTTATATGCTGTTTACTGCCTGGGTCTATGGGCCTCTACTTGGCCAACGAACAAAGTCATTTTTGAGCTATATTCATTCAGTCAGTGACTATCTGGTGTGTGTGTGTGTGTTTATGTGTGCATGTGTGTGTATTATTATGTATGTGTGTATATATTTATTATGTATTTATGGATGGATGGATATGTGTGGTTTATACATGCTCATGTTTCTGTATGTATGTTTATGAATGTCAGAGGCCAATGTGGGGTATCTTCCTTGGTTGTGCACCTCCCTACTTTCTGAGCCATGGTCTCTCACTGAACCCTGAGCACACTGATTTAGCTAAACTGACTGCACCTAACTGGGACTGTGGTGGCACAGAGTCAGCCAGAGTGGTCCCTATTCGTAGTCAGTCTACACACTGAATTACATGGGTGTTAAACCATGTATTTTCTTTCCTTGGTCATGGACTGTCAGGAGGTGTCTACCTGCTATCTATAAAGTCCCATGGAAAGTGAGTTTTCAGAGGACAGAAGCAACTTGAGGACACTATGGTCATTCAGAGAGGGGGGAGATCAGAGCTCACCAGTAAAATGGAGTCTCCCTGTGGACACTGAGCCCTGAGAACAGAATTGGCTCTGGAGATGGGACTGAGTAGAACTTGCATGTCAGACCAAGGACCAAGCCTGAGCATAAGTACAGGGTCAAGAGTATTACTGTGGCTGAAAACCAGCAGGTAGTTCTGCCTAGTAGGCCTCCAGGAAGTGCCAGGTAAAGACAATTGCTGTGCTGGGAATGGGTTGGTCAGGTACATTCAAGGGATGTGCAATTCAAGTCTCCAAGTTTGACTCTCCAGTGAGGTGGTTGGCTGGCCAGCATGACGCTAGATGTTCTGCCCTCTCTGATGCTGGAAGCTCGGACAGCCTCTGCTGCTGTCCTGTCTAGAGTACCTCTGATGTTCAACAGGAGCAGGTGAGATCACTGCAACCCTTGGAATCACCTAGAGCCCGGAATCGGCGAGAGCCTGCGTCTGTGAAGTTCTGTTTCCTCTCGCTGGCTGTTTAATTAGTTGATTCTCACACCTTCATTGCACAAAAGCACCTGGTTAATGCTGACTCCAGCCCCAGCTCTCTCCATGGGAGGCGGGCGGAGAGGGCGGGCACCTAAATGAGTGACAGAGACCTGGTTTCCCTCTTGCTTCCACTGCTGCTCCTGGTTTACTCAGACTTGCTAACGACCTGTGCCAGTAGTTGCCATGGTATTACTTCTCACCTTCCTCCTTTTAAAAACCACCAACTTCTCATCCTTTTATCCCTTTCATAGAACAAGATTGAAAGGTGCTCTTAGCTCACTGGGCCTCTGACTTTCTCTGTTTCTATATTTTTTCTTTAATGTTTTTTTCCATCTCTGTTCCTCTGTCTGTCTCCACTTCTGTCTGTCTGTCCCTTTATTCTCTTTCCTCTTCTCGGTCTCTCTGACACATAATGGAGTGTTTTGAGTTGGAAAGAGTCCATGAGGAACAATGAGGATTAGGGCTGGGATATGGGTCTAGTCCCAACTCTGTTCCTCAATAGCTGGCCTTCCCTGGGCAATTATGTCTCCTCTCTTAATGTAGGTAATCCCAGTGAGCATGGGTGTTTGCAGAAAGAGAAGGTAAAGAGGAGCCATGGAAGAGAAACTATTTTTCTTGGGCCAAGAGGTCCAAGGTCTTCTGTTACAGGCTCTGTCCTCCGTCAAATTTGCATCTTTGAGTACGTTTCTCTGGCGCTCTAGTATCTAACTTGATGGAATGAAGATCACACCAAACTTTGCAGGCAAAGGAGAAGTGATGACCTAGCAGGCAGTTACAGCATCCTGCTCAGAGAGGCAAGGCCTTATTTTCAGTTACATGGTCTTGGGAAGGTACTCATTAATAATTCTTAGTGTCCTTTGTCCATGTATCATGTGTCAGGTGACACGGTGAATTCTTATACAGTCCCAGGATTTATTCCTAGTGATATGAAGAGGTTAATTTTATTTGATCCTTTTTTTTCCTCCTTCAAGACAGGGTCTCATACACTCCAGATGGGTCTGGAACTATCTAACTGGAGGTGATCTTGGATTTTTGACCCTTCTGAGAGTTTCCCTAGTGCTGGAGAGTACAGGTATTCGCTGCCAAATCCTGTGTAATGCTGGAACCCTAACCCAGGGCACACTCGGCAAGTATTCCACCAGCTAAGTTACATCCCAGCCCTGCTTGATCTATTTTGCATGAAAAAGAATGGGCTTGGAAAGGCACAGGTGAGTGCTAGAGGAGCATGAAAGCAGGGAGAGAGATGCTCTGTTGACTTTTGAGCCCATATTTTGTCATTGGAGTACCGTGGCACCAAGCTTCTGTGTGGAGTCAAGTTCACAGGTAAATTGTTGTTATGCAAAGCACTCAGTAGTTAGGTGCTAATGTGAGGATTAAGTGAGATAATACACATTGGTGACTTAGGGTACACTGCATATGCCTACAGTGTTCTCTGTGTGTGTGTGTCTGTTTATGCAGGTGATATATATATGTGTGTGTGTGTCTGTTTATGCAGGTGATATATATATATGTGTGTGTGTCTGTTTATGCAGGTGATATATATATATATATATGTGTGTGTGTCTGTCTGTCTGTCTGTTTATGCAGGTGATATATATATGTGTGTGTGTCTGTTTATGCAGGTGGTATATATGTGTGTGTGTGTGTGTGTGTGTGTGTGTGTGTGTGTCTGTGGATACAAGAGAACCCCTCTAGTGTTGTTCCTCAGGAGCCCTTCATGTTGCTTTATCAGACTGGGCCTCTTACTGGCCTGGGTCTTGCAGAACAGGCTAGGCAGGTTGTCTCTTCAGAAAGTCCCAGCCTTTCTCCTATCTCCAATAGCAAGAAAACAAGCATAGGGCATCATGACTGGCTTTTAAATGTAGGTCCTGGGGATAGAATTCATGTCGCAAGCACCTTGCCAACTGAACTCTCTCCCCACCTCCATGCCATCTTAAATATTTAGTTTTGGAGTATTCAAGACAAAATATGCACATAATATGAGTGTATGGTCTCGACTTTTTAAAGTGTACTACGGAGACATCTCTCTCCGGCATTCCTCACAGCTTTTGACTCAGAACTGACGTGAGTCATTCCTCAGTCTGTCAGCTGACAGTAGGAGTTCCCAGACCACTCTAGGCATCGATGACAAACGGGATCCGCCGCACTTTGACTTCTGCATTAATTAAATATGAGAAAGCAGGCAGTTCTATGAAATGAGCTTCGTGTTTCCTAGCTCGGTACTTCCACCGTGACTTGCAGCCGTGCCCCTCAGAACCACATGGATTCAGAATTCTGCCTTCTGACTGAGGGATGAGTCACAGGCTTGCTACTGAGTTTCACCCTGTGTTCCTAAAAAGGAAACTGTGTCTTGAGAAGCAGGGGAAAAGAACAGTCAGGCAAAGGGCTTTGGATAATCTAGGTCAAATATATAAATGCCAGGCTAACCTCCACTCACACAAGAAATAGGCATTCGTGGATCCTGCCTCAATCCTTGGTACTGGTGAAACAATTAGGTGAGCGTGGCTTCCTTTCAGGAGGAAGGGAAGGGAAAGAAAGAGCTTCTTCCTTACGGCTTACTTAGGGCTTGACATTTCAACTCTTCCAATAGCCCATTTGTGGCATGTGCTATTGTTCCTAGTCTGAACTGGGCTTGAAGTTCAGAAAGTTCAGGAGTTTGCTCAAAGATCCTGGAGGAAGGAAATGAAGACCTCTGGACTGATGGCCCTGCCGCCATTGTATTATATTTGCTTAGAGAAACTCTTGTTGCGTGGGGAGGAGACACCCAAATAATGGCTCATGTAGAGAGAAGTGTCTGGGATGTTAGCCCTGTGGTATGTAAGGGTGAGCAGAAAGCATTTGAGAGCAAATATGGTTGATCTTCTGTTCCTAACCTTACATCATGGCTCTTTACAACCCATATGATATCAGTCTTTCATTCTGCTGATAAATGCTCAGGAAATTTTAAGGTTTGGAGGGTGGAGTCACATGGAAGACAAGCGTTAATGACGGGCAGGTCTGGCCTTCCTCCTGGAGGTGGAATACAAACTATAGGGTAGGGTGCCCACAGCATCCTTAAACATGGCGCTCACCATGCAAACTCTCCTGTCACTCCCCTTGGTGCCAAAAGGGCTGGAGTCCTGAGCTGGGCCTTGAACCTGTGCACTGCGAGGCATCAGCCCACTGTTTAGACATCCTTTTCATTCAGTCGCTGGTTCTTTCCCCGTCCAGTCATCCACACCCTGCTTCTTCCTTTCAGAGCTTCATGCACAGCTTAACTTCTCCACAAGCTGGGGGCATAAGTCAAGTGCTTGCTTTTCCATAAGGCCTGGTTTCTTCCCAAACGGAGGAACAAAGCAATCTCCTGCCAGCTTCATCTTAGCCCTTTGCCGATGCTTTTGCAATCGATCATCACAGAGCTTGCCTGGGAATGTCCCTGGTCATGAATGCACACACTCATGGAGGAGATTTGATCATCTTGAATTCCTCCTCAGGGCCTGGCACAGGGCCTTGCTCCCAGCTCACACTCAATAAAGCCTCACGGTACTTAAGTAGCGACCCGTGAAGCGTGAAGAATGATTCTGCTTTCGGGGTCATCCTTGGCCTGTGTGCCCTCAGACCATCCCTCTCCCTCCTGCTGCTCTGCTCTGGGTGGCAGGCTCTCGTTCTTACAAAAGCACAGTTCCCAGGGTCATCTCTCCAGTTCCAAGATCACTCTGTATATCTGGAACCTGGCTCCTAATTCTGTCTTTGCTACTAAATGTTATGGAGGAATTCAGATTCATAGGACCTCAGATTGCTCTTTAATAGGATGAAGGTGTTGAATTAATATTCTGTAAAGACCTAAGCACTCACCCATCTATTCCTTTGTTATCTGCCCACATGCACACACACTCTCTCTCACACAGAAGAATGCATTGAGTACCATTTCTTTGCCAGGTGACAGGGCTTCTCAGTGAGTTCAGCCTGGCTCCTCCATGCAGTAAGCTCACTGTGGTAGATATTGGCATGCTCTTTAGAGAAGGCAATAGTCTACTCTGAAGCCAGCAGGAGGCAAGTTGTTGAGAATAAGATGAGAGTCTAATGGATAGAAGTTGGAGGAAGGTAGCCTGGCTGCATCTCAGGATGGCAGAGGAATTTTGTTTCATCAATCAGACAAGTTGCGCAGCGATGTCCCTGCCAGCAAACATACCCACAAAGAAGCTGCATGATTCCATATTCGGTGACAGGAGGTGCTCCCCTGTGTGGAGAAGATAGACTGGATGGCTCTCAGATGGGCATCTGATTCTAAGCCATTAGGATTCTAAAAGGCAAGCTCGCTGCTCTTCAAAGTCAATGGTTTTGAATCTCTTTATGGAAAACAGCAGAGCTATAGCTTTAAATGAAGCCCTGTGGAATCCAACAAGTAAACCTGAACTTCTAAGGTCTGTTCTCTGGATCCTATTTCTCTTATTTCCCAAGAAACCTGCAGCTTCATGGGTCTAGAGAAATGGCTCAATTGTTGAGGGCACTTACTGCCCTTGCAGAGGACCTGACTTTGGTTCCCAGCCTCTCATTGGGCTTCTTACAACCTCCTGCGACTCAGCTCACAACTGCCTGCAACTCCAGTTCTGGGTGTGTGTGTGTGTCTGATACCCTCTTCTGCCTCTGCAGGCACCTGCACAGTGTAGTACACATAAACACAAGTCCACACACACACACACACAAACACACATGCATGTGCACGTGTGCACACACATACTCACCCACCACCACCACCACAAACAACAACAACAAACAAATAAATACATCTTTAAAACCTGGGCTTGGAGAGAGAGTTCAGAGGTTAGGAGCATATACTGTTTTTCTATAGACGCAAATTCAGTGCCAGGGAATCCAATGCCCTCTTCTGCCTCTGAGGGCACCCATTCACATGAATATACCCACACAGACCTACACTCATACCCATTAAAAAGACATGAAATAAAACCATAGCTTCAGAGGTCCTTTGATATTCTTGTGATGGAGCCGATCTGTTCTGTGATACTATGCTGATCTCAGTCTGTCGCTCTCTCTTGTCCCTGTAGCCCTGTGACAACGCTCTCATTTTGTCCTTGCTGTTTTGTCTTTGATCACCAGGTTAAGGATATTACTGTAGGAACGGGCAGCAGGTTGTCCTATCTCTAGGTCTGCCTGTGATTGTGGCACGCTCTGAGGCTGGGGCTTTGGCCAACAAGTGTCTTCTTGGCTCCTTCCTGCAGTCTCTGTGAACACACGGCAACTTGTCTTCTTTCTGTCCCCCTCATGTCCCCTTCTCCCTCTCCCCTGGCCTCGAGGCCCTCCATTCATATTCACATTGTCTAAGTTCCTCCTCTGCGCCATCTTAAGGCTCCCAATTGGTTCTCATATTGACAGTAAGAGATGGACATTAGCCTTTTCACCCCTGTCATGAATGAGGCAACTAGGCTTCAGAGAAGGCAAGTCACCTGAGGTTTGTCGTCTCTCGGCTGGAAAGCAGCCAGCTGGGGTCATGTAACTAGAAAGACCATGTTCACTGTCTACTTCATGGAAAACCAGTGCCCCCCCGCCCCACACCCAGCCTGGCCTGGCTCTTCCTGCCCACTCTCAGATTTCTCACTATTCCCAGACGTCTCACCTAGCTTGTGCTGCACCATTGTCATCACCATTTATGGCCCGGCCGTGCTGCAGAATGCGTCCACAGCTTGTTTACGTCGGGTCTTCAGTTGTTCCTATCCTGGGCAGTCTTCAACGCTTGTGTTATTGTCATACCCAAGGTTCCACCGTCTTCCTTTATGCTGTCTCTCCAGTGGTTTTTGGGGGCCTTCCTCTTTGCCTTATCCTGTGCGTTCCTCTGAGCTGTGCTATCTTTGGATAGCTGACATCGTTCATTCTTATAACACGGCCAAAGTATCACAAGTGCCACTGCCGTATCCTGTAGCTTACTTCCTTCTGTAGACAGAAATGTTTCTTAATGTCATCACTGCATAGCCTATGTCTTCACGCGACACCTAGAATCCTCCTGAGACACGCCATCTCAAACACATTCAGCTGCTGTTCTAGGAAGGATTTCATTGTCCAGGTTTCAGAGTCATAAAGAAGGCAGTTCAAGACAAGCGTCTCATAGACTTGTAATTTCGTTGTTGTCATTATGTCTCTTGCTGACCAAACCTTTCCTAGTGCCTGAAATTCAACCCTCACTAACCCTACCCACTGCTTGACGTCTGAAATAGTTCTCTCTTTGGAACTGGGGTTTCCTCCAGGATACACAAAGTTGACTGTCTGCTTGAGGTTCTGATTCTTTATTAGTGTTAAAATCCTTGTGCGTCCTTCCCATGTGCTGTATCTCAGTCTTCTCAATGTTTACTTTCACACCAAGGTTTTCACTTACTTCCACCACCCTATTTACCATGGCCTGCAGCTCATTTGGACTTTCAGCAAGTAGTGCTGTATCGTCAGTGAAACACAAGTTATTGCTTCGTGCACCGCCTCTCTGCATGGCTATCTCTCCCCATCCTCCAGGGCCGTTGGTACTGTTCTAGTCTACTTTTGTTTTTACCCTGTTCATGCACAGTCCCATGAAGTTCTCACTCTGCATTGGACATGAATTTTAAACATTTGATAGCCTTTCACCACATCTACAGTAGGCATAATTTGCTTTAGGCATTTTGATGTTGATAAAGTTGAGGCCTAGTGAGTTGAATAACACAGCTGCACAGCTTTTAACAGGCAGGTTCAACGTACTTTGGGCATCTGGTGGCAGAGACTCGATTCCCAACAAGTTGGCCATAGTATGTAGAGTTAGTTCTGCCTGGCTAATTTATGTCTTCTCCAGAAGTAGCAGCTAAGATGGTAATATTTGGTGACACAAGTCCTCAGTGGGACTGGGTGAATGTCCCTCTCTAGAGATGTCAAAGAATAGTTACCCTACAGCCCTACAAAGCTGCTTTGACATGTAGACTTTTCAACTTAGGTTGATAAGTCAAACAGTAGTGTGTGTGTGTGTGTGGGGGGGGGAGGAGAGGAGCAAATCACAGATATTTCTACATAGATTAAATTGGTAAGACTGGGATTTTTTTAATTTCCCCCTGGCTATATTAGAATGTCTCACTCTGCTCCCATGGATAGCTGAAGTTGCAGCCTAACAAATAGATCTTCCCTGTTGCTCTGTATTGGGCAAATTTAAGGTCTGTGCTTGAAACCACGAGTTGGGAAGGATTCTGAGGTCACATTTGGTCCCAGCAAGAAAGAAAGCAACAATCTATTAATAATGTCTGTCATATGCAAAGGAGGTGAAGGTGGTGCATGCAAGTTTTCTGTTGTCATACTCTGATTATTTATCCTGGATCTTTCTTGTTCATTTTATTCTCATTTAAGAGAAACTGACCCTTCCCTAGCCCACAATGTATCCTTAGCATTTCCTGGGTTGCACCTAGTTTACGAGGGTAGGCTCATTACAAACCATGTGAAGAACAGACACAAAGGAGAGAGGGGAGAAGTTTACCCAGAAGGGGTTCTTTGTGTATATTTCTGATGTTCTTTCATGATTCAAATAAAGCATAGTGGCAGAAGAGAGTCTTTCCTACAGTATCTCCCTGCATTCTTTCTTCTAGGAAGTCATGGCAACACAAAATAGCAGCTCTCCTGCTTTGGAGCTGCTCGCCCAATGACATGGACAGCTCTAGTGGCCAGTGAGATCTTAATGTTCTCTGAAATGCTTTCTGAGCTCAGCTTCTTCTCTTCCAGATTGAAAGCCACATGACCTTACCTTGCAAAGCTCTCTATTCAGCCTCCCATCATGGCCTCCCCTGCCGTTCTTCATCACATGGCCCTGCTTTATTTTCTTCAAGCATCACTGGCTTGTCTCCACTTTCTTACTCATTTATGCACTTGTTAAGGTTGTCACAAACGTGCCTCTGCATGCCAATGGCAGATTAGTGGTAGTATATGCATGGAAAATTGGCGCCCAATGTGGGGCTAAGCTAGCTGGGTGGTCGGAAACTGGGCAGCAGGAAGAACAAGTGGGCCCTCCTCTTCCTACAGCATAGGCAACTTACCTGCCTAGGAGAAACTACTATCATCTACAGCGTCTACATGTTTGTATAGGTAACTTTTGTTTTTAATTTTCTTATTCTCCCATGTATCCTCCCTAATTCTGAGATCAAGAAGAAAATGTGAGATTGATGCTAGACATTAAATGTCTGCTCTCTGAAGTGAACGGAAGCTGCTATTTCGATGTTCCTTGTGGGGATTGACCAGCTGGCACATGGAGACAGTGTTCTCTTGCTGTCTCCCAGATCTCCAAAAATCCTTAATGCTCACATGACTCTCTGACCTTGAAGATATCTTCCTACTGTGCACATCCACCTGCTTTCCATCAAATCTGTCACAGGCTGGAAATAACTGAGAACTCACAATTCCATTCTGAGAGTGAATTGTGTCTCTTCATTCAAACAGCCTTCCGGGACTAAGTCCAAAAACTCCATGCAGACAGGCAGAGCCTTGTGCCCAGTGTTCTCCAAGCTGACATTTGTTCTGTATCCCCCCTCCCCCGCAAAGCTTAGTGAGTCCTCCTTGTGTAAAGACCTAAAAGTCTAAGGCTTTAGGAGGAGGCACTCAAAGGCTTTCAGGGGTCCTGGCTTTTGTCCTTTTGACCCAAGATAAGTCTTAACCTTGGCTGTTTCCCCAGACATGCCTTGCACAATCCTCTCCTCTTGTGATCCCTGTGTGGGCATAACTTCATGGTGAATAGTATACTCTAGTCTTCCTTACCATTGCCAGAGATGACTCTCCCTTGAGTCCCTCCCACCCTGCACATCCCCACGTTCATGGTTACAAGGTTTTAAAATGTATCGTGTCCATGTGTTTTCCTAAATCCCAACCCTCCTGGGAGCAAGTATAGGCTTTAATTTATTTTCACATTCTTAATGCCCAGGAGAGCATCTAGTCCAAATGGGAAAAATCTCAAATTGAGCCATATCTTAGAGTTTAGAAATGAGAGAACAAAAGTTTAGAATGGAAGTTTTCTGTCTGTGTCTCCATAGCTGGCTGCTAGGGGGAAGACCTGGCCACCAGTCTCATATTCATAGTAGAGGCCATATAGTCAAATGTCACAAGGGGCTAATGACAGAAGATTAGTGGTAGTGTAGGAACAGGGAACCTATCAACCTGGGAGAAACTATCTAGTGTCTACAGCTGCCAGTCATCAGGTAGTCACGTAGGGTCATCACTACCAGACTGTCAAATTCTAAGGAACGTAGGAAACCTCATATACGACATCTTAGGACATTTTTCATCTTGCCAACTTGCTCTAATTAAAAATACCACATGGCCCAAAGCACACCCCCTCTGTGAGCCAGATGAGGCCTAGTCTGCCAGTTGGTGACCTGTGCTTTCTTTTTTCCTCCGTGGGGCAGCTCTGGACAGAGGACCATGGGTTAAGTGTCTCAGACTTACAGGGACAGAGACAAGTTCCAGCTGCCTTTGTAGCCAAATGATTTAAAGCTGCTGGTATTAGGCTGATCTTAGAGCCTTCAGTGTGAGTGGGATGGACACCCTAGGATTTCACATGGGTGCTTTGAAGTTGTTTCAAGTCCAAATGACAGTATTCCTGGCCATTAAAAATGGTCTGGAAATGGACTCAGCTATGGATAAATGCAAATCAATACAAATTATGAAGGGGCCCAGTGATGGATGGGCTGCCTGTACAGAAAGATGCAGTAATGACGAACTGCTGTGCAAAGGAGGGGGTGATGATGTCTGAACGACTGGCTCTTTGGAAGGGGAAGGCAATTAACCACAAAACAGTCTGGTTCTGGGCTGGGGTCTGGGGTGTTTAGCCTTAGAAGTGACCAACTCCTAATGTACGCAGCGAGAGCCATGCAACTGGAGGCTCATCCACTCTGGCTTCAACAGCCATTTACTATGACAAAATGAGTAGGTATTGACCTGCCGACTCTAATGCAGGGTGTCAGTGTATTAATAACAGGCTGCTGCCTGCTGTGTCTAAATGCCAGGGATGAAAGGATTGCCGTCCTTTCAAAAAAGTCAAAGAGACGGTGTCACTCAGATCTGCTGTGATTGCTCCCAGGTTATCTCCTGGCATGCGTGAGTTTAGGGGGGGTCTGGAGGGGTGTGAAGAGGCACAGCAGGGAGCAGGATGGGCTCTGACTGGAGCTCTGGCATCTCTAGCCTCTCGTCCTTGGGTATCTCTGTTTAAGCAGACTTTGGTCTCAGGGCTAGCATCTGTAGAAGAGGGACATGAGATTCTCCTCTCACGTCAGCTGGGATCAGACACCAGTAAACCACCCTTGAATAGCGTGAGTATCAAACTTGTGGCTGAGTGCACATTTGATTCCCCTTTCCACTCCGTTCTCATACCACCCCATCAGAGACCATCGCAAGCCTTGCTTAGCTTTCTGCCTGACATTTGTGGTTGGCTCATCCTTTCCTCTGCTTGCACAAGAAATTCTTTTGTGCTTCCCACCTGCCTTCCACCCCCAAGTACTGGGAATCCAACTAAGGCCTTGTGTATGCTAGGTAAGCGCTCTACTCAACTATACAACCAGACCTCTTTTTTGTCTTTATTTGAAACAGGGTCTCATTGAGTTGCCCAGACTGGGCATGAACTCATGCTGTAGGCCATGCTGGCCTTGAACTTGAGATCCTCCTCTCTCAACCTCTTGAGTAGCTGATTTTATGAGCCTTGCCCATTGGTGGCAGTTACTGCTTCTCTTCACCCTCTTCCTCTTTTTCTTCCTCTTCTCCCTTTCTTTCTCCTTCCGATTTTAGTATTTCATCCTTCATGTTCCACAGTGGCTACCAAACTGCTCATTGTGACATTAATGGCATAGGCATTTCACGCTGGTTCTAGAGCCTGCAGAGTTCCTGACTCTTCACCTGTTCCTGGTGTGGACAAATGGCTATCGAGACTAGAGTAGAAGCTACAGCTTCAGTGACAGAGGCTTCCTTGAGTCAGTCACTTCTGAGCTGGTTTGAGGAAGAACAGTGAGATGTTTGTAGGCATAAAAGACTGAAAATCACTATAGGCGAGAGAAATAGCCTATGTAGAGGAAGGGCCCTAAGAGCTTAGGTGCTGTGCAGCTGTGCACTTCAACTTAGTGTGTGTGAGCTTTCTACTTTTTGATCACACTGTAGACTTCCACTAAGCTTGTTAGGGAAACTCTACACTTCCTGTTTGGTGGAGGGGGAAAACATCGAGCTGAAAGCTTAATCATTTATTGGGGCCACACGATGCAAAAGGGGCATGGTGGACTCTGACCACATCTCAGCTCCCACTGGATGTGGCTGTTAGGATTCATGGATACTATGCTGCTAGAATTCCCCAACATGCTGGTGTTCTTAGCACAAGTAACTGCCTTTGTTCTTACAATGTGTATGCCTGTGCATGTGCACACTTGTGTGTCCATGTATGTGTGGTGCATGTGACCATGTGGTGTGTGTGTATGCTTGTGTGTGTGTGTATGTGGAAGCCAGAGAGGAACTCAGGCATCACTCAAGAGACATCGACTTTATTTTTCTAGAGACAGGATAGCTTCCTGATTTAGAGTTTGCCAAAATGGCTGGCTGCCTGGCAAGGCCCAGGGGTCAGTCTGCCTCTGCCTCCCTAGTACCGGCTTTTGAATGCGGGTCTGGGGATTGAACTCAGTTCCTCATGCTTGCAAGGCAAGCACATTACTGACTGAGCCATCTCCTCAGTTCATGACTGCCTCTCTTGAAGCTGTTCTTTCTCAGTTTTTCCATTGCTTGGAAAAACTCTCCTGTATAGAAGGGTGAGGTCAGTCTGTGAGGAAAGTCATTTTCCCACACAGAGTTCATTTCAGTTTGTGTTTTAGCCAAATCTCCTGAGACATTTTCATGCGTGGTCTGAGGACAGCTTGCTGAGGTCCATCCTGTCTGACTTAGGGGGCTCTTATTTTTATCAGGCGTGCTTGACCGCACTGCAGCCCCAGCTAATCACCACGGTGATATCCCGGGACACGGGATAGGGGTTAGCGCAGGAGCTGAAGACAACTACTTCCATAGGTTGTGTTAGTCCAGTTGTACAGAGCCTTCTGATGGACTGGCAACCTCTGGGATCCTTCCACCTGAGGTCACCATGTCTGCAGTGCGGTGGATGGCTGCGCTCTGACGGCAAGCTGAGCTTTTACACCATCTGTCCCCTAAGTGCGGTCCTCGGCGTGGATTTATTAAGTTAGGTATAGACATTTCTTTCAGTAAGGTATGTAAATAAATAGATGGCTCCTAAGTGAGCGGCATTAAGCCTGTGCTGTTTAGGAAAGCAGGTCTTGGGGTCAAACAGCCCAGACTTAGAATCATGTGAGTGCCTCCACCATGGTGGACCTAACCTCCATCTCACCAACTAAAGCACATGATGAAGATTACAGCTTCCTTCTGGTTTTGTTTTGTGAAAGAGATGTGGCTGGAGGGGGGTACCACTGAAACAGCTCTGAGTATACTTGCTGGCACCTCTACCTACCCCCTCTCCAGAGTTCCCAGATGAGGCAAAACCAAAAGAAGTTCAATGACAGGCAATTAGCATCATTTTTAATATCTAAACAATGACTTGCTCCATGCTATCAACATTTATGTGACATTTTAAGATCACTAAAAGATACCTCAGAAAAGTTTGAAGCTTGCAGCTGTGGTATTGAACCAAAGCCTCCAGAGCACAACAGGCATGGTCAATCTTAGCCATTGAAAGGATCTGCTGATTTGGTGAGAAAGTCCAAGTGTGTCGCTTGCCACCCTGCTGAAGAGTCAAACTGCTGGCTTTGGGGCCCGGTGACACTTAGGTGTTCATTTTCCAGATGCGAGGTGAAAGGTGCCCCTGTGTGCATGTGTGCGTGCACCTCACTGAGTCTCAGGAAACTCCGTGGGAGCTCTACTACATACCAAGGCCGTCTCAGCCCACCATGCTGCCTTCAGCTCAGGACAGTTCTGGAAATTAGTGTGCTGCTTGCCAAGAAGCTAGAGACAAGCATTTCCATGGAAATTCATAGTTCAGGCAAAATGTGTATTTTTAATGTATGTATATATATGTATATGTATGTATGTATATATGAGGCATGCAAATCACAACATTTGTGTAAAAGTTTGAGAGTAACTTTCAGGAGTTGGTTCTTTCTTTCCAATATGTAGATTTTGGGAATTGAACTCAGGTCATCAGCTTACCTGCATGGGTAATTACTTGCTGCACTGTCTTGCAGGCCCATAAGGTAGATTTTTTTTGGGGGGGGTTGTTTGCTTGTTTTTCTCTTTTGAGAGATGAAAGTGAGGCCAGAGATAATGCTGTAGGCAGAAAGTCTGGTGAACATGGTGGGCTTTTGACAAGAGTTAAAATGGAGCTTGGAGCCATCTTCCAGTGTCATTGAACTGGTAAGAGAACCACAGATTGTCACATGGGTTTATACAACAATGGCTAAAGGGGAGTTCAAGACTCTAGGCTGGAGTTCACCATTTGGCTCTGAAGACATGCACAAGTTGGTTACCACCCTGAGCCTCTGGATTCTGCTCTGCAAGGTAGAGTTAGGACCTCCTCTAACTGTCGCTTCTGTAGGGCTGTGGTAACGACAAAGCCGGAGATAGGTAGGAAGCCTGGTCTGCATCAAGCACTCAAGGAGTGGTCACTTATACCTCAGCTCCCCAGTCACCTCCAAGGAGTGGTCACAAGCACCTCGGCCACTCAGGTACTTCGGATGACCACTGTGACAAAAGGCTGAAGATGCTCTTCCAGACGTGTGCACACTTTACACACCTTAACACACCTTACTTGTGCCTCTGCTCTCACCCTTTGACTCTCTCCCTTCAGCTGGCAACATCTGCATCAGTGCCGTGGCTCCTCTAAGCCACCCTGAGTGCTGTTTTTGTCCTGCTTTTCTGCCAGCTGTGTCCTGCTTAGGATCCTTGAAGGAACTCTTTGAAGAGGTGAAGAAACATGGCTCTTTGCCCCCAAAGAGAAATCATTTCGTAATGATGCTTCCTCTCTGTGTGTCTTTTGCAACCTCTGAATTTTGGGAAAAATGAGTTTTAAATGTGAGGCTTGGACTATAGCTCTGTATTTCCCAAGGGTTGGCAGTTTGACTTATACCTGAGCAGTTGAATGCTTTCTGATACTGAGGACCCAAAGCACCCAGAGATGTGGCTCTATGGCCACCTTCCCAGGAAGGCAGAGTCAATGACAAGCAACAGATATGAGCACAGGCAGATGGACTTGGGTGGAGGTTCAGAAATGACACTCTCCTCCTATAAAGATGAGGTAGGACCTCAAGCTTCTGTTACAACTCTGTGGACCCTAATCTGCTCTAGGAATGAGCTGTGCTTGCCTCAAGATGTAAAGGGTTGGTTCCATGGCATGCTCTTCTATATGCATTGAAGAGAATTATATTATGTCATGCGGTCTTTGTGTGTAATGGAGGCATGTGTGTGCATATGTGCATCAGGCCTGAGGCTGACCTTGGAGAAGGGAATTATGTCATGCGGTCTTTGTGTGTAATGGAGGCATGTGTGTGCATATGTGCATCAGGCCTGAGGCTGGCCTCGGTTAACTCCCTCTTTCACCCTCCACTTTATGTTTCAGGGGTAGGGTCTCTCCATTCAGGTCAGGCTGACTAGCCACTGGACACCCAATATCTACCTGTCTCTGCCTCCATGGCTGGCACACAGTTGCACATGTGGTCACAGGCCTCTCTTACATGGGTGTTGGGAATCTGAATTCAGGTCTTGTGCTTGTATAGTGAGCACTTTACCCACCAAGCCATCTGCACAGCCCCTGGCATTCTGTCAGTTTTCAAGGGTTGTCATGAAAATCAGAACGAATCACTACCAGCTTTAATTCCAAGGGTTTGCCTTGTGCCAACTTCTCTGTGTTAGGCGTGGACAGCTGAATTCACCCCATTTCCAGATGAGAAAAGTGAAGCTGAAAGAATAGAGAATTATCACATGTAAAAGCTGATAATGAAGCACAATATATCCAGGACTAAACCAGGCAAAACATTTCTTTAAAAGACAGCGTTTACTCAGGACTGAGAATTTCAAGGAACAACAGATTACAAAGAACCAAGGAAGTGCTTGGCACATGAGTTCTAAACAAGAGTTGTTTTCTCCCTGTGCTGAAAGGATATATTCATGCTGAGGCTGGAGGGGGCTCCTGGGTCATTCTGCTATGATTAAGGCTTACCGACAAATCTACTCTGGGTTTAGAGTAGAGCAGAGTGGGGTCCACAAGTAGCCAGGAATGGGGTGACCTACCTTTCTGTATGTCAGTTCCCTCATCTTATATAACAGATATATGATATATACATATATATACATATACACACACATATATAATCAGATAACAGATAAGTGTTAGTGAGAAATTTGTTTTTAGAGACTCTTTTTCAAATTTTAAATTACAAAACATACATGTATGGGTGTTTTGCCTCTGCGGATGTCTGGGTTTCAAGCATGTGTCTGGTAGCTAAAGACATCAGATGAGGGTGCCAGATGGCCTGGAACTTGAGCTATGGATGCTTGTGAGAAGCCATGTGGGTGCTGGAAATCAAACCCCAGTTCTCCCAAAGAGCAGAAAATGCTCTCAACCACTGAGCCATATCTCCAGCCCCATTATTTTAGAGATTTTGTTCTGGATTTTAGCAATATAGAAATGAAGTAGAGCTTTCTTTGAGGAAAAGCCATACATTGGCTAAGAGCTTTAGATGCTGTTTCTGGGTGTGGTGACGGAGTCTGTAACCCTGGCACATACAAGGCTGAAGCAGGAGGACCTTGGGGTCAAGATCTGCTTGGGCTACAAAGGGAGACCTTATCTCAAAACAAAAATAAAAGCAAACAGACAAATAAGATTCTATTTCTGTCCCATTTTTCACCTCAGTTATCCAGGTAGATCGTAGGTGGCCAAGTCGGTCACCAGCCCATTAGGTAACCATTCCCAAGTCAAATTCACTGCCCCAGAGCCAAAAACATCTTCAGAAGATAAAGCTGAGTGAGACGCAGAAGAGACTTTTGATTAGACCTGATGGCTAGCACAGAATCCTTCGTCCTTCTCTAGTTCCCATTTGGTCCCTACGATCAGGAATGTGTAGCTCCCTCTAGGTTGTACAGTCTGTGTCCATTTCATGTATGTCAGCAAGTACATACATAAAAGAACCCAAGATGGGGTTTGTGGAGACCGCTCAAAATGTTTACTTTGGAGCTGAGGAGACAGCTTGGTTAGTAAAATATCCACCATGCAAATGCGAGGACTTGACTTCCTTTCCCAGCACCAATGTAAAAAGCTGGTATGGTGGTGTGAGTTTGTAATCCCAGCCCTGGGGAGGCGGTGCAGATAAAGGGATCCCTGGGGCTTGCTGGCCAGCAGTCTAGCCAAATTCTAGGGAGAGACCACCATTTTGAAAAACAAGGTGGGCAGTGCTGGAGGAAGGATATCATCTGAGGTTGTCTCCTGGTCTACACACGCACGCTCACGCACACAAACGTGCACGCGCACACACACACACACCTGCATATCCACAGATTCACAGGTACACATACGGAGCCCACTGTATTATTGATTACAGGACAGTGAGGATTACGGTTTGAATGTGAAATGTCTACAATAGGCTCCCATGGGCATTTGGTCCCAAGCTGGTGGCGCTGTTTGGGAAGCTGTGACACCTCCAGGGTAGGAGGCACAGCTAGTCATGGTGGACTACTGGAAGCTGGCTTTGGAAGATTATAGCTTGATATTGCCTCAGACCCAAGCTCTCTGCTTTCTCATCTACCTCAATTCCAGGAGCCTTGTTCCATACTCTGGCCACTGTGAACTTCACTGAGCCTTCCCGCCCCTGTGAGAAACTGAAACTGATCCATAAAGAAGCTTGTGTCCTTAGCTTGCTTCCAGAAGGTGCTTGGTGACAGTCATGGGAAAAGTAATTGACACAGTGGGCAAGTCATGTCATCCTCAGTCCCTTATGTCTGTAGCAGGAAAGCAGGGGGTGACCCCTGCCTTGTCTGTCCCCTAAGATAACTCAGAAGATAGTCATGTGATGATGTGCACATTAAGCTTTATGAATTCCCTTTGTAAATATTAATTTGCCTTAATCATTGAAGCCTCAGTTTCATGACCTGGAAATGCTCATCCCAAGGGTGAACACAGTAGCTGCCACAGGGCACACACTCCGGAAACGACCAGTTTAAGACCCAGTCCTCCATCTCACGATAGCTTTCAAGGTTGCAATAATATTAGGATTCCTTCGTACAAATCAAGAAAAAAATTGCATTGTAAATATCGTCTATGATAATAGTCTTTACCCCTACAACTATTACGTTTATCATATTTGGAGAACTACCACAGCTAGTTTATCCAGGATTCTACTCCTGCTCTTCGATAACAGTGACACAGAGCTTAATTAGCCTTGGTAGCAAGCATGGCATATTAGCTACTGGCAACTGAACAGAAGCGAGCCGATATGAGCAGAACTCACTTGTGAGGGGCACTGCCTCACGCTACCACTGTTGGGGAGGACCTGTGTTCAGGTGCCATGACTCTTAGGGACTCCGGGCTGCTCCCAGCCCAATCCTTATCAGTGTGGCTTTTCCAGCTTCCTCCATAAAAAGTAGTTTGTGACAAGCCTGCTGGGGCAGGAAATAGTTTTGCGCTAATGAGTTTGTGCTTCGCTGCCGCTTCCCCATTAAAATCATGTTAACCAGGCCCCCCCTTGTTAATCATCCCAAAATCAGTTTATTAATTAACTCATTTTGGGAAATGGCAATTCAGTCAGAGCTCTCCAGCTCATTAGCACATTACCAGGACCAAGGAAATAGATGTCACTGGTACCCCTCCCTGCATGCTCAACTCAGCCAGCACTGTGGCTTCTTCCGTGCTTTCGGTTTCTCCCTCCGCTAATTCACGTGAAAGCATACTGGATGCCTGACTCTGTACTCCATTTGGGGGCAAGAGCTGTAAAATACACTCTTTATCTCAAGAACATCTTAGGATAGGGCAGGGTGGGAGATGGGGGGAACTTGGGGTGGGATTGTTTGGAACAAGAACCTGGGGGCTTGATGTAGTTCTGGAACTTTTACCCCCCCACCTCACCCCCCTGGGTGTAGTCTATGTGAGTGTGGTATTATTGTACCTGTTTGTGTATGTGTTCACATGGGCGTGGGAACTCACGCGTGTGTGTGTGTGTGTGTGTGTGTGTGTGTGTATGCTCCCACAAAGGCCAGAGGCTGATGTTGAGTGTCTTTCTATTGTACGCCATCTTAGTTTTTGATATAGGGTTTCTCCCATTGAACCTAGGAATTTAATGAAGGCTACATTAGCTCCCAAGATCACCAGTCGTCTAGACTAGTCGGCACAAGGGCCAAGGGGCTCTGGCTTCCTCTGTCTTCTCAGCACTAGGGCTATAGAGGGACAACACCATGCCCAACTTTTATTTGGGTATTGACAGCCCACCTCAGGTCTTAGCGCCTGCCCTCGCTGCAGTCCTGTTCTGGCCCTTTTTAGGCTCTTTATCCACACACCAGGCATGCCTCAGGAGCCTGCATAGCTTTTCAACGGCGCTTTGAGAGAGTGAGAACTGGATCTGGATAATTGCATTTGTGTAGGGAGTGCTGAGACTTTCCTACGCAAGCTCCAGTTTTATGATGATGATAATGTTCTGAAAGCTAGGCTCTCACAGGAATGGAATGGCTACTGTGTGCCAGGCACTGTCCTCACCACCGTGTGCTAGCTCACTTAATGAATAACAGTGATTAATGCCTCACCGAATGAATGACAAAAGTTATTGACTTACTAGCTTACCCAACGCTCACTGTGGACCTGTGAGACGGACACTGACAATGCCCCCATTTACCAGTGAGGAGACCAACGTAGGTTACAAAGATTTGAACACAAGCAATTTAGTTTTAGAATTATAAGTCAATGAGACCCAGGAAATAAAGTGACTTTTCCTCATCACACAGTGTGTGTGTGTGTGTGTGTGTGTGATGTGTGTATTATGTCTCTCTGTGTGTGTATTATGTCTCTCTGTGTGTTTGTATGTGTGTATTATGTCGCTCTCTGCATGAATGTGTGTATTATGTCTCTCTGTGTGGTGTGTGTGTATTATGTGTGTATTAGGTCTCTCTGTGTGTATGTATGTATGTGTGTGTGTAACTCACTCCTCTCCAGTGACCAAGCCAGCATTTTTTCTTTGTCATGCTGTTAGTTTCCAGAAATTCCCATCTGTTGGCCAGGTTTCTCATAAAATATAATCCAGATCTTGTGCCCATTTCCGGGAGGGGTCAAGCCTCAGTTTGACTCCATATTCTCAGTGTTCGCAGATAACAGAGCTGAGTAGAATCTGTGAGTTGGATGTTGGAATGTAGACGTAGTTAGGATTTAGCCATTGATAATACAGGATCTCACTCCAGAGAAGCTAGGCTTTCCAACTCACTAGCAATCAAAGGCTTTATTAGGTCTTAGTTTTCTCATATGAAAAATAAATCTGAAGGTGGATACCCAGGGCCAGTAAGTGGAATGAGGTCCCAAGTGTCCTGTGACTAGAAGTCCCTGTGATGGATAACAGAAGTCATTCACTCTCTTTATTAACTTGACTTCAGTGCCAGGATTGTCTCTACTACAGGACCGAGGGATCTGGGGAACAGTGTACCTGTGAGGAGATGGTAGCCTTTACTTCAGCTCTTCAGGGATTAAAGGATAGGGCTGGAATTAGTGAGCTAGCCTACCCAGGCTGCCTTTAGGCCATTAAGGTATCCTAGCCAGAGAAGCATTCAGAGTTCACCTGTCGCTATTCAGAACATCCATGTTTGATCTCTTCCTTCCTTAGGAGGTGTGGGATGATGCTGGGATCTGTCCAGGCTGTGGCCCCATAAGGGCCATCAACTATTGTTTTTGTCCATTAAATACCAATCTATGCTCTCCTTTCTATGTGCTTATAGCTAACTCTTCTCTAATAATTAAAACGAATATCAAACTCTCATAGGTGACATACGTGTCTTCAGGCAGAGTCAAGATCCAAAGTGGATATTCTAGTAGTAAACTACCCACATCAGTCCCTTACATGTTGAGCTAGATTATAGAGCCATTTTTCACCTTAATAAGTAGCAAGAACAGCATTTATATTTTTAGAGGTTCTGGGGAGAATAAAGAGCTAAGCTCAAAGAGCCCAATAATGCTTGGCTATGAACAGAAAGTTGATCCATAAGAGACCAGCCATTACCATTGCGCTTCTGTGTTGCTTGCTCCCTCTGCGGCTGGCAAGGATACCTATCAATTGTACCATGAGGCAGAGACAAGAGTCTTGGCAAAGCAGCTGTGGAGTAGATGGTGAGTGTTCTCACAATGGAGTCCAGCCAATGGGATTGAGCTATCACTGGTCTTCAGTGCGTTCTTCCGACTAGACAAGGTGGTCTGTGAGCATGGGGAGGGCATGGCTGGTGATCGGCATGCAACATCACCATCGTAGGTGACAGTGAGTGACAGGACACCTTAACCTGAGTCTACAGGGTGCAACTAAGATTTATGAAGTACCTTTAGGGATAAGAGACAGGATCCATGTAAATACAAGAAAATACCATACACATAAAATAGGTTTGTCTAGTTGTATTGAACAATTTGCTAGAAGCCTGGAGATATTTATCATAAGAGAGGTGGAGATACTTGCCTTGAAGCTCACAGACATGATCTTGTGAGGTAGACAGAAGATCATGTCTGAATTCTACAGAAATGGCTTTAAATATTCTCCTTATGAGTGTTCTTTTCTTATAAATTATGTGCCTGTGCATGTATGTATGTATGTATGTATGTATGTATGTATGTATGTATGAATATGTGTCAGTGTGCATGTATGTGGTATGCCTTTCTGTTCACTATGTGACCAGGAGCCAGAAGGTGTCAAATGCCCTCTATCCCTTTCCCTATATTTCTTTGAGTAATGCCTACTTCTGAACCTGAGGCTGAAATCTTGATTAGGCTAGAAGCCAAAAAGACCTTCTTGCTCTTGTTCACACAATCCTCTTGGTCACACCCAGCTCAGAGCTAGGGTTAGATGTGTTTCCAGATGCTTGGCTTCTATGTGAGTGTCGGGAGCTGAACTCCAGTCCTCAGGATTGCAGACTAAGTATTCTTAGCCACTGAGCCATCTCCCCAGCCCCAGAAGGTTTTCTCCATAAGTAACAGTCAACCTGAAGACCAGTGTGTAAAACAAGCTAACAGGAAAACAGGAGCAATGAGTCATGACATTCAACTCTTTGCCTCTTCAAAAATAACATCTTGGGTGAGGTTCACTATCTGTTTTAGAAGTAGAGATGTTTGGAGTCCACCTTCCTGCAAGGCTCTCGTAGAAGAAGGTTGTTAGACTGACTGGACAGCCAGCTTCCTACGAAACCATCTTCAGGAGTTTCAGCCCTTCTAAGCCCTATTTAAGTAGGACATCTTTGTTTATAAATGAGAGGCAGAATTAACAAAAAGGGATCTTTTTGCCTAAATGGTGTAGCTGCTAAATATTGAGAAGAACTTCTCAGAAGGGATGCTTGCTGAGCTGAGAGGAACCTGAGAAACACTTTCCCACCCTACTCATGCTCACGATGAGTTGGGGCCCAGTGAGGAAGGGAGGTTGAGTACCTGCTGACCCAGGCCCGGAGTTCATTTCAATATTGATGATGACAGCTGCCACTTCATGAGACCTTGTGCTGACGCTTGCACACCTGCCCTTGTTAATGCTCATCTTCCCTCTGTGAAGCAGCATGGCGCACGAACTGCTGCGCGTTCTTCAGACCCGGCTTCTACTCCAAGACCTGAGCGGCATTTCACACCTCTCTTAGAAGATGTGTTAGGTGTGGTCCAAAGAACAACTAAATTCCGGTCCACAAACTGTGGGTCCAAGTTATAGGTCTTTTCTTTTTTTTAAGCCATGCTCTATACAACCTTCAGTACCTCCCTTTCCCACACAGCTAGTTCAGGGGTCATATGACCAAGATGGGGAGTTATCAGGCAAGTGGGAAGATAGAGAGACACTGGAGGTCATTAAGTAGGAGCAAGAGATAAGAGCATAGATAGGGGACAGACCATGGTCCCCAGCTTATCCTCATTTCAGAAAAAATATCAACCTGAGTGTAGAATAGTGGTTATCAGAGGTTAGGAAGGGGCAGTGGATAGAGGAGACAACATTTGGTTAGTGTTTACTAAATACATATGAAGAACCAGCACATTGAGCTCCAGAAGCAGAAAACGAAAATAAGCTGACATTGCCTGGAGTTCCTTCCCACTCCCTGTTCCTTTATTTTGTGAATTAAGGCTTTCAGCCTGGCCTTTACTGCTGATGATTTTACCATCTCTCTTCATGCCATCTCTAACTGCTTCCTCTTCCTCCCAGTCACACCTGATCACACTGTACACCACAGCCTTCCAGGTCACAGCCTGATCACACTGTATACCACAGCCTTCCCGGTCACAGCCTGATCACACTGTACACCATAGCCTTCCAGGTCACAGCCTGATCACACTGTATACCACAACTTTCCCGGTCACAGCCTGATCACACTGTACACCACAGCCTTCCAGGTCACAGCCTGATCACACTGTACACCACAGCCTTCCTGGTCACAGCCTGATCACACTGTACACCACAGCCTTCCCAGTCACAGCCTGATCACACTGTACCCTGGCCTCTTGACATGAACATCCCAAGAACAGGCCCTTGCCAGATTTCTTTGTGGCAGCTGCCATCTGCCTAGAACAATGCTTGGCACCCACTCTTTGCTGAACAAGTTAAATGAAAAACTTATTTGTTTTGCAAATGGCTGATCTTCTATTTTTCTTGTGAAATACATGCAGAGAGACTTCCCAGAAGAGCAGAGTATCAAGTGTTCAAAAAAAAAAACCCAATTTGCTTATAGGAGGTGATCTGGCAGTCAAGAGAGGCAGAACTCAAAGAAAAGGGACATCTCCAGAGCCAGGGTTTGCACCTGCTCTCTTAGGACTCTTCTGACCACAGAGGCAGGTCACTTGACTGCGGTGCCATCCTCATGAGAAGTTTCCTTTGTTCTAGGTCTCCTTGCTTTGATTCCTAAATTGTCACTCTCTAGGCCTCATCTGTGCCCACCACGTCCTTCTGCCAGAGTTCAAATCACCCCAAAGTTGTTCCCGTCTCTCCCTTGTTCACTCATTCACTTTCCCCAAATGGGTCTCTCCCACTTTTTAAAGGCATTTTGTTTTGTAAAGATGAGGCAACTGTGGTCACGCAGTCATCCCACCTCAGTGTCTCACGAGGTACTGGACACCGCATAGTCATAACAGCAGTAAGATCAAAGTAGCAGCTGTCATTTATGAAATACTTCATTTGCCACATGTGGGGTGAAGAATTTTACACAAGCCATTTAGTTTGAATCCACAAGTTGGATAATTATCATGCCCGCTCTACAGACAATAAGATATCAATTTATTGGGAGGCCAAAGAACTCAGAAATTAGAACCTTCACACAGCCATAGAGTCACTGAGCTGGAGGAGAGACATGGCTTGAACTGCATTTTCTACTCTGTCACTGGGTTGGGATGTGTGCTCAGATCTGCTCCCTTAACCCTGTTTCCTAGAGTATGTAGGTATGAAAATGAGCTAAATCCAAATGGGAGTTCACACACCCCTCAGGCCTCTAAGGATCGATGAAGCAAGCTCCGTTGCCAGATTTTAACCTTGACCTCTGCCTGGAGAGACTCATTACTCAGCAACATCATGTCTTCCCTCTGATACACGTGACACGTGGGTCCTCGACCCCGTCCCCTACCAGCAATTATGAAAACTCACTTGCGTTGCAAATAAATATGCAATTATGATCTTGGCAAGAGCTCTAAGGAAACCCAAAAGGGCTTAATTGAGTCGCCTTTTCCCATGTGCCTGTCCCCAGACAAATGGGACAAAATGCTTTCCGACGTGCGCTGGCTCCCGATAGTGGAGGGGAAGCTGTCGCAGTCTCAGGAGGCCCTGGGCCCTAACACAGGAGGTGCAGTGACAGGAATTCAACAGACAAGCACAGGCTGTTTGTGTTTGCTAAGCTGCGGTGGGTAAGCTACCATTAAGAAGGGTACACGGTCCAGGAAGAGACAGAAAAACAAATCTTACCACAATTAAAATAAAGTGTCACATGTTTTCCCGAGTGGGATTCTCTAGAACCCTGTCAGAGAGAGGCTAAAGCATCAGCCTCTGTGGGGGAAGTCTCAGAAACCCGGGCCTAGTATTGGCACCACACACCCTTAAACTTGATCCGTGGAGCGTGGAGGGCAGATTCCATCCTGGGAGATGAATGAAAGGAGGAGGGCTGAAGAGTAAGTCCAGCAAGAAAATTATTATGACATCTACTTCATATTGCACACGAAAATGAGTTCCAAATGAAGGGGGGTTTTAACAGAAAGGGCAGAAAAAAAGAGTAGAATATTTATGCAGTCTTGGGAATCAGGGCAACTTTCCTAAGCAATACAGGGAAGGAAAGGTAACTATTTTTGAATTTTACGCATTTAAAAATCTGTGTATGCAAAAGCACTATAAGCAAGGTCCAATAGTCCTCAAATAAAATAAAATCATTGGTAGTGTCAAAAAGGTATGATAAACATGGGCGCAAAAAGGCTATAGGGACCTAGGTCAGCATATCTGCATGCATATTGATTTCACAGACAGGAGAAACACTCTCAAATCAGATTTTTTTTAAAAGGGCGAAGGTTACACACAGAGGATTTATGAAGAGAAGATTTAAATAACCAGCATGCACGTGGAAGATGGCCGTCCTGAAATGCGAACTGAGAAAATGAAGAGGGCACTTCTGACTCTCTAGATCAGCAAACACTTTAGCCAGCAAAACGTCTCTCATGAGCTCAGAGGACAACCGGCACTCCCATGCACCCCTTGTCAGAGGATGTCACCAGCGCTTTTTCCAAAGTTACCTGGAAATTTTTCTATAATCAGCCCTACACTTACAGGAATCACTGGACTATGTACAAAGGTTCATTGTGCCCTAACACATATGAACACAGAAAGATTTACTTGTAATGAAGTTCAATGTCACAAATGAACACAAATCAATGAAAAAATTCCTGGAAACTGACTGTCCATGAATGTGGGTATGGTGAAAAAATCGAGATTTACTTATACTTTGGAGCTAGTATGGCTAGGAGTGGGGTTGAGTTCCAAGTATGTTTGTAAAGTCCAGCCTAGGGAACTCTTGCAAGGTTCTGATATAGCATATATAATTTCGAAGGTAAAAAAAACCTACCCATATTATTCGTGCCAATAGGCATATTTCTATGGTCATGAAAATAAGCATTGAAAGGGGAGTTGGATATAGCCTAAATATTAAACTTTTACTTATTTCTTTAATCAGAATGCATACAAATATTTTGCAATTTAAAAAAAATCCCTAAATATTGGGAATCTAAAGTGAGAAGCACTGAGGATGGATGGATGAAGGGTAAGAGCTGGGAAACAGGTCCGCAGTGTGGAGTTTGTCCTTCCTTACTCCCAGCAGGCTGCAGGAAGCTGCAGGGCGAATTCCTGTGGGGACGCTCTGGAAGAGACTCCTGACTCGAGCAGGGATTTCACTTGAAGACATTTATATTCCCCTCTTGATGTAGGAATTGCTGGTTGGGCTAAATGAAAACTATGACATAGGATCACAGCAGATCGATAAGGGGAGGCTTGCAGGAGGTGGCCCACGGCTCAGCACAGGCCAGTTCCAAAGTGGAGTCAGTATAGGTGAGGCCAAGGGCCACCAGGGTTGATGAGCAGCGGGTCTCTGGCGGCTTTGGAGGGCACATCCTTAGCAGTCTGGGGTAGCAGACAGTGCAGTGCAGGGGATGTACGAATGGGGGTGTGGTGAAGGAGGGAGACTGAGGGTCAGCAGACTCGGCAGGAAGAAGGGGGAAGACAGCCTGTTAATGAGAGGAAGAAGGGCAAAGGGGGAAGTTAGAGTTGGATAAACCTGACCATGTTCACTGAAAAGTGATGCGAGTTGACAGTCCATTAAACGGCAGCCACACAGGGACTGGGAATGGATGACCATGCACGAAGGAGAGTGTAACCTGGGACAGAGTCCCTGCTCTCTGAAGCCAGAAGGTGGTGCAAGGTCAAGATGCTAGGCTTTGCTTTGGAGGGTTTGATCAAGCAGGTCTGAGGACATTAAGCAGGCTGCGAGCACTCCAGGCAGAACTACCTAAGCCTTAAGCCTCTCACTAAGGTGAAAAACTTAAAGCCTCCTTCTCCGGCTTGCTGTGAACACTAGGGAACTACACAGCACCTCACCTGTAATTGGTACCATGGAAGTGACAGCTGTGATGGCCTTAGACAAAGCAGTGAATGGAGAGAGGAGGTGCTTGTAAGTCACATGGAGGACACACTAGCTGGAACTCAATCCTGCTCACACAGAGGGACACACTAGCTGGAACTCAACCCTGCTCACACAGAGGACACAACAGCTGGAACTCAACCCTGCTCACACAGAGGGACACTAGCTGGAACTCAACCCTGGTGGCTCATTCTCTGGTGACCATGGAGAGCTTAAGGAAGGCTTTTTTTTCTTTTATGAATTAAGACTCTGAATATAAGGTTATATATAAGGTTACTGTGGAGTTCAGACATAAAGTTTGGCAATGATTGTGCCTGGAACAAAGAAATTGCTTAATAGAGAGAAGCTGTTACTGTTTTTCTTTCTCATCATCTTTTTGTGCACGGGAGCTGAGGTCATGGGATGGGTAGAAGGAACACTTTGAGAGTTTTCCAAGTGGCAGAGGCCCTGCTCCAGTAACACGATATTCTCTAAGGTTTTCAGGCTCCCAGGAATCAGGCACAGGAACAGGAGACAGGCAGGAAAGGAGGGGAGACCCGGGAAGGTTCTTTTCCTCTTTTGAGCACACCACCATCACTCTGTCTTGTAATCATTTATGATGGAGCATTTCTGTATTGTAAAGATTCCATTGTATGTCTGGGGTATCGAGTGGAAGATGCAGAAAATGGGTCTAGGCGCACTCGATTTGATGATGGTTTCCTGGGTGATACTGGGCAAGGGATTTTATGAGCTTCAGATATCTATCTATGAGCTATATATCTTAACTCGCACATGGCATTCAAGAAGCCAGGCAGTAGGTAGATGCCCACTCAATGTGACGTTCATTTCTCCTGGATGCTAATGGGAATCCTGTCTCATTCATTTCTGATTATTCCTCACCTACTGTGACACTTGATTGTAAGAAGACAAATTGTATATGCCACATTTCATAGATAATATTTTATCAGTCAATGAATAAAAGAATCAATACACAAAATGGAGAAGCCTGGTGAGGCCAATGTCAAACAGATCTTGGAGCTGTTTGCCCAAGAACATGGGCACGGAACACAAAATGTGGAGGTGGTTTTAGGAAGAGCAGAACCCAAGTGACCCCCTCTCTCCCTTCCTGCCTTCAGAGACAGCGATACAATGATTATACAGTGATTATTTTACAGCTGGTAGTCATTAGACAAGGTGGTCACTGTGGCCTCTCTCTGTCCAAGCTCCTAGGGCTTTCTTTCCGACCACTCCCACATGTTCTAGTTCTTCCTCTAGGAGACTCAGGATCCAGAGCTGGCTGTTACGGCAGATTGCAGGCTGCCCGGAAGACTCCAGCAAGGGCCTTGAGATCAGCAAGTAAAATCCATGATCTATGGGAACTTGGCCTGTCAGTATTACCCTCTTTCTTGCTCTCAGTTCTGTTTTTTATAAAATAAAATTTACATTATATGATCCCTGGGGTGCTTTCCAGCATCGAGATTCTTCCTGTGCAACCATCTCTGTTTTAGAAAGTTTGTGTGTGTGTGTGTGTGTGTGTGTGTGTGTGTGTGTGTGGTGCACTTATGTGTGCTTGTACAGGTAGCGTAGGTGAGGCTGTTTGGCCAGCGAGCCCCAGAGATCTGTCTGTCTCTGCTTCCCAGAGCTGGGATTGCAAACATACATATGACTATGCCCACATTTTTGCTATGTGGATTCTGGGGACTGAACTTCAGTTCTTATGCTTGTGAGACAATCACTTCATGGACTAAACTATCTCCCCCATCCCCTACACCCAGCTTTTCAAAGTAAATATTCAGCTAGATCTCTCATTCAGATATATGAATAAGGCTGTCTGAGTAGGTTTTTAGCTCTGCTCTATAATCCCCAGGCATTAAAAGATGCTCTTCTAACCTTAATGAATTATTTCAGCCAGTTAATTCTAAAAGTACCCACCATGATCTTCTAGTTTACAGCTTGTAGAGTCCTGTCCCATCGTCATTTGTTTGGCCAGGATCCCTCCTGTATCTTTAAAATCCATCTTTTTAACGTGCATTCCGGTGTGCTGTTTCTCGCTGCTACTCTGTTCCCTGAGGCTTTGGCATTTGTGACTCCTAACACTCAGGTCAGAAGAAGGGGAGGTGGACCTGGCCAGGACCTCTCAGGTGAAACTCTACTAAGAACTTGTGACCCTGTTCTTCAAGCTTCTTCCTGCACAGAAATCTAAAGGTAAGTTCAGATTCAAGTGCCAAGGGGATGGTCAGTCTTTTGACATTTCCTGATATCGGGAAGCTCCCAGGAAGCACATTTTAGTGTGAAGAACAGAGGACAAGACGGAAAGACGAGTATCCTATGGCTCTGGCTTCAGCTTCTGCACCTACAGAAAACAGAAAGCATTCTACGGTGCTCCTTAAGGGTAAAGTAGTGCCATATAAAGGAGTGAGCATATGGCAGCCTTTGGATGGTCTGCATAAAGCAGCCCTTTCCCCGGGAGCTGCATCAATACAAGTCAGG
Source organism: Ellobius talpinus (assembly GCA_001685095.1). Classification (NCBI taxonomy): domain Eukaryota; kingdom Metazoa; phylum Chordata; class Mammalia; order Rodentia; family Cricetidae; genus Ellobius; species Ellobius talpinus. The sequence continues at coordinate 41,781 of LOJH01001928.1, forward strand.
CATTTCTCTCCTGATCCCTCAGATTGGAACTATCACGTATATTCTATTTCATTCCACAAAGGTGGAAATTTACAGAAAATGCATGAGTGCTTTGAGCTCTCTATAAGGGAAAGGTTTCAGAAAGCCAAGTCTCAGCCCATAGAGCAGCCTGTGTATTTACCCTCCTTTTAGGTGGCACTCAGGCTTAAGACAGCTCCCTGTTAGGATGCCTTAATGTCCACCGGACCCAGTTCCTCCGAGTCTGCATCATAGGAAGAAAGCATTTACTTTAAAAGTCCCACGCTCGGTAGGCTGAGAGGTCCTTCCTGCAAACATCCCCCTGCAGACGCATCACGCTCCTGACAATGTATTCTCTCACCCAGCAGATCAGAGCGATCATTTAAAAGCTCAGAGTGGAAGCCAGAGCTTCTGATTGATCCGACCGTATTGTCTCAGCCCCATTTCAAACTATCTGTTCTTTAAATGGCATATAAAAATACAGCCCATGCAATATTAATACACCGATGAATAATACACTAACAATTTGAAACACGCCAACCCACGCAAAGATTTTTTTCATCTCCTGCATGTTTCATCTGAGACAGCTGGTATGTATGGAATAATCGTTAGAATGATGAAAACGTTAATACCAATGAAATAAATATAGAACAGCTTTGCCAGAGTGGGGAAAGCATGAAAGGTAATTCTCAATTACGAGTGAGAAATGACTGCCTGAGTCCAAGGATGGGCTTCTGGCTTTGATGGATCAGAGATAAGAGTGGTGGCTGCTGTGTGAGGCTTGTGTATATGACAGAGCCACAGCTGTCCAGTGATGCTGGGAAATGTAGCTTTGTGTAAGAAAAGGGTCGGCAGACATCAGAAGAACACAGTGTGAGAGAAAAGACAGGGATTCCGAAACGGCCAGCTTTGGGTACAAATGTTCAGCCACATAATTGGCCTATTAGTTCTTTTAGCTTTCTGTTTTCTCTCTGGTAACAATACTGGGAATGGTGACGTGGTCCAGTCAGTAAAATACTAGCTGTGCAAGCATGAGGACCCGAGCCTGGATTTTCAGCATCCATGCAAACTTCTCGGTGCAGTGGTACCTATGTGTAACCCATCGCTGGGGAGGCCGAGACAGGATGATTCCTCAGACTCATTGGCATTCAGTCGAGCCTTAGGGATGAGCTCCAGGTTCAGGGAGATGTCCTGACTCAGAGGTAAGCTAGAAAGATATAGACACCTGACACTGGCTTCTGGCATACACACACATTCACACACACACACACACACACACACACACACACACACACA